>JAMKPZ010000935.1:0-66894 GCA_024699675.1 Amphibolis antarctica | reverse complement strand
TTTAGTGAGCATGTCAGCTCCATTGTCATCTGTATGTACTTTGTTGAATTCCAATTCCTTAGTATTCAAAACGTCTCAAATCCAATCATATCTCACCTTGATGTGCTTAGATCTGGAGTGAAAAGATAGGTTCTTGCTTAGATGAATAGCACTTTGATTATCACCTAGTAAAACAAACCTGTCCTACACCATTCCAAGTTCTCCAAGCATTCTCTTCAGCCACAACATTTCTTTGCAAGCTTCAGTAGCAGCAATAAACTCAGCCTCTGTAGTCGACAGAGCAATGCATTTCTGTAATCTGGACTGCCATGAGACAGCTCCCCCTGCATAGACAAAGAGATACCCAGAGGTAGACTTTGAGTCATCTACATCACCTGCCATGTCTGAGTCTGTATAACCAAGTAAGGTTGGTTCTCCACTACCAAAGCAAATTCTCAAATCTGTGGTGCCACAGAGATATCTCATAATCCACAGCACTGCTTCCCAATGCTGTTTCCCAGGATTTGCTAGAAATCTGCTCACTGCACTGACTGCATGAGCTATATCAGGTCTCGTACATATCATGGCATACATAAGACTTCCCACTGCAGAGGCATATGGAATCTTTTCAATTTCCCTCCTCTCCTCTTCTGTAATAGGAGACTGCTTCTTGCTCATTCTGAACCGAGCCGTGAGAGGGCAACTAACACAATCTGCATCATCCATCTCAAATCTTTTGAGAACTCTCTCAAAATACTTGCACTGAGACAAGTATAGCTTCCTGAAATTTCTGTCTCTTTCAATCTCAATTCCAAGGATCTTTCTTACAGGTCACAAGTCTTTCATAGCAAAAGACTGATGCAGTACTTTCTTCAGATCTGTAATTCTGGACCTATTCTTATCAACAATTAGCATATCATCAACATAGCAATAGGTAAATGAACTCGTCAGGAGAAAAACTCTTGACAAAAATGTAATGGTCAATGCTACACTTCTTGTAGCCTTGCTCCCTCATAATAGAGTCAAACTTTAAGTACCATTGCCTTGGGGCTTGCTTCAGACCATGAAGACTTTTCTTCAACCTGCACACAAAGTCTTCTTTTCCTTGTTCAACAAACCCTTCTGGTTGCTCCATGTATATTTCTTCCTCCAAGTCTCCATGGAGGAAAGTAGTCTTCACATCCATCTATTCTATTTCTAAATCAAGACTTACTGCCAAAGCTAAAACCATTCGGATAGATGTCATTTTCACAACAGGAGAGAATATTTCATCAAAATCAATACCTTACCTTTGAGTGAAACCTTTCACCACAAGTCTTACTTTGTATGTTGGATGTGGTGTGTGCTCTTGTTCCTTAATTCTGTAGACCCATTTGTTTTTCAATGCCTTCTTGCCTTGAGGCAACTCCACCAGATCATATGTGTGATTTTTATGCAAGGAACTCATCTCATCTTGCATGGCTATCATCCATTCTTTTGCATTTTTGCCTTCCACTGCATCTTCATAACATTCTGGATCTGCATCATCAGATAATAGCACTACAAACTCATCTGATGGATATCTGGTGGAAGGTACCTTTTCCCTGGTTGATTTTTTGAGAGGGATGGCTGGTGGAACTTCCTGCACTGCTGGTTGTTGGTCATGACCAACTGCTTCGGTATCATCCTGACCCTATTCAGCCGTGCCTGCATTATCATCAACACCTTCAGCTTCAACCTATTGTTGTGCTGGAATTACAGAAGCTGGGTCTTGATCAATCAAGTCTCCTTGTTCTTGTGTTGCTTCAACCTGTGCCTTGTTTATATTTTCAAGTGTTTGATCTTCCACAAACACAACATCACGACTTCTGATGATTTTCTTTGCCACTGGGTCATACAACTTGTAGCCAAAATCATCCTGCCCATAGCCAAGAAGGATACACTATCGTGTCTTTGCATCGAGCTTGGTTCTTTCATCCTAAGGGATATGCACAAAGGCTTTGCATCCGAACACCTTCAAGTGACTGTAAGAAACATCCCTGTTGTACCAAGCCTTGTTTGGAACATCTCCCTGCAAATAATAACATGGTGAAAGATTAATTAAATATGCAACCGTCATCAAAGCCTCACCCCAATAGGACCTTGGCAGCTTTGCTTGTGAAAGCAAACATTTGATTCTTTTCACCAATGTTCTGTTCATCCTTTCAACAACACCATTCAACTGTGGTGTCTTTGGAGGAGTCTTTTGGTGTTTGATTCCTTGTTCCCTACAATAAACATCAAATGGCCCATAATACTCTCCTCCGTTGTCAGTTCGGATGCACTTCATTTTCTTCCATGTTTGTCTTTCAACTGAAGCTTGGAACTCTTTAAACCTGTAGAGTACTTGATCCTTGGACTTTAAAACATAAGTCCAAACTTTTCTAGAGAAATCATCAATAAAAGTGACAAAGTATCTAGCTTCACCATGTGTTGTTATCTTCATCGGCCCACAAACATCAGAGTGAATTAGCTCTAGCAACTCTGGCTTCTTGGAAGGAGGTTGACTTTTGAAGGCAACTCTATGTTATTTTCCTACCAAGCAATATGCACAATCCTTCAGATGTACACCATTCAACTTTGGCAAGAGATTCTTCTTCAGAAGTATTGTCATCCCCTTCTCACTCATGTGCCTGAGTCTTTTGTGCCACAACACACTTTGATCTTCATTATCTAAAGCATTTATGGAAACACTGGAAAGTTTAGCATGAATGCAATACAATTGAGACATCTTTTTATCTTCTGCTATTACTAGGCTTCCTTTGGTGAGCTTATACCTTCCATCTCCAAATTTACTCAAGTACCCTTCATCATTAAGCTTTCCAATTGAAATAATGTTGAGTCTTAAATCCTCAATATGTTTCACAGACTTAAAAATCAACTTGTTACCATTTTCTATTTCTAGTTGCACATTTCTTTTTCCAACAATCTTTGCTTTGTTGTTGTTTCCCATCTTCACTATCTCGAAATCACTTGAAGTGTAAGAGGAGAAGAAATCTCTTCGAGATGTAGCATGAATGGTAGCACCACTATCTGACACCCATGCAGTTTCATCATTACCTACAAGATTAACAGATTCATCACAAATAACAAGTAATTCCTCAACAATCGAGGCAACTCCCTGTTCACTATCACTGTCATGCGGTTGTGATTTGTTTTTTATGTTTTCTCTCTTCAATAGTCTACAGAATTTCTTAGTGTGACACTTCTTGTGGCAATGGAAGCACTCAACATTTGCAAACTTGCTTCTGAATTTTCTTCTACCTTTTCCTGATCTGGTATCTTTGCTTTTGCTTCTCCCCCTCGACTCTGCAATGAGTACATTAGAATGAGTAGATAAGCCATCTGCAATCCTTCTAGATTCTTCATTAATTACCTTAGTCTTTACATAGTCCCAAGTAACATTTCCATTTGGAGCTGAGTTACAAAGAGTAACCTTCAGGGTCTCCCATGAGTCAGGTAGTGAGCCTAGAAGCAATAAGGCTCTAACTTCATCATCAAACACAATACTCATCGAGGACAACTGATTTATAATACCTTGAAAGGTATTCACATGATCAGCAACAAATGTACCATCCCGATATCTTAAATGCATCAACTGTTTGATGAGAATCATTTTGTTGGTGCCTTCTTTCCGAGCATGCAACTCGTCCAACTTCTTCCACAAGGAACTGGCATCTATCTCACCACTGATGTGGTTCAACACATTGTCATCTACCCACTGTCGCATAAAGCTACATGCTTATCTGTGTAAAATTCTCCATTCATCCTCAGATTTATTTTTTGACTTTTCTGTGTTAAAGACTGGCTTGTAATATTCCTTGACATAAAGAAGATCTTCCATCTTCCCCTTCCAAGCCTGATAATTTGTCTCATTTAAAGAAATCATTCTGCTTATGTTGCCTTCCTTCTTTCACTGGTTAGGCCCTTGCCCCACGGTGGGCGTCACTTGTTGGGAAAAGCGAGGGCCTAACAAGACGGGAACGAAGCAAAAAAAACTACAACCTAAAACACAATCACAAGCAACACACGAAATTTTTACGTGGAAAACCTCTTCAGTGTAAGGAAGAAAAATCACAGGACCTTCTCGGTCCAGGTAACCTGCACTCTACTGTTAAAGGGGGTACAATGTTCTTCTCAAGTTTTCAACTTGAGATCAGCACAACCACATATTATCTTCAATTGATAATAATAATAATAAGTAGGGAAGTATAAACCGAAATGTAGATCTGAACACTATCTGATCACAGTCCAAGCTCTGTCCGACCTTCGTGCGTCAAAGCACAGTCCAAGCTTCACGTGTCCAAGCACTATCCAGACTCACGCGTCTGGCCCCCCGTCCAGGCGTCCGAACGGTCACAACCGAGCCACAGGTCACGCCCAGTCCACCTTCACGCGACCGAAGTTTGTCTGGCTCGTCCACCGTTGGTCGGCGCGTGCAACCAGCCCCGCACGATGCCAAGCACCACGCACACCGCCTCCAGTCGATCTTCGGTGCCGACGACACCATGTGCTCACCCGGGTGTCTCGTCCTATCGATCACCGGTGTCGGCGACACCACGCGCACAACTATGCGTCTCATCTTGTTGATTGCCGATGTCAACGACACCACGAGCACAACCGCGCGTCTCGTCCTGTCGATTGCCGGTGTCGGCGACACCACGTGCACAACCGCACATCTCATCCTGTCGATCACTGAAAACAAGGGCTTCGTGTTCTGTCGTCGATCGCCCCTCTCTCTCTTTCGCGATCGATTGCTGATTTTCTCTCTCCCCTTCCTTTCCCCCCAATTTCGACCTACCACTCAACTTGTGGAAAAAAGAAATCTTTGGGCCATCCGCAGGCCCATGGAGGAGGAGGAACCCGACCCAACATATACCTCTTTCAGTCCTTCAATTTTCTTACCTATTTTTTCATTATCTACATGTTAGTGCTCAAAAGATGGGTCACAGTACCTATACCTACATGTTCCATAGGTACTGTAGCTTTTAGCATCTTGTTATTGGTTGTTTCTTCATGGAATTACCATTATTTTGTTTAATTATTGTTGTGTGTTGTTTAACTAGATTTTTTATTATTTAGTTCGTAAATTTGAGAATGTCAAATGAATCAATCCAACTTCTGGCCAGAATAAGCTTTTGGTATCAACCAATTTTCACCACTGCAAATGGCAAGCTTTCAAAATAGAATTATCCTAATGATCATACATTGAAACCAACTGATAGAATTCAAATTCTGGTTGATACAAAAATTACCATCATTGTCAGCAAAAAAAAATCAATAACCTTACATTGAAGTATAAATGGAGCAATGCAAAGTCAGATGTCCATTGAAATGTAATATTACGACTATCTTTAGATCTGTATATGTATCTGGATAAATGCCCTAGTGTTGTCTATCCTAACTCATTTTGGGTCATCAAGTCTAATTTGGGAATATTTGATTTTTTAAATAGAAATTCATTAAGCTTTCTTCTTTCCTTGTGTTCTCTGTACGCGTTATAGTTTAAATAATTTATGAGTAAACTACACATTTAGATCAGAGAATGTGGGTTTGTCATTAAACGTGTGATTCACTTATAAGTTGAATTAAATGACTGAAAAACAACCTCTAGATCGTTGGTATTCTTTCACCTCATAGGATGCATGTGAAAAGAAAATTCTGAATTTAAAGCTTTAGTAAAAGTGTTACCAAAATTTAAAAAAATGAGTCCTTGACTGTGTAATTTAATTGGATTACATTAATTAAGTTACAATGATACGAAGGAATGCAATCTTTTACGAGAAAATTCAATGATTGTCGTAACAATTAATATTGTTGTAATCTAATTAATGAATGCAATTACTATATTCCATGTTTGTAATATAAACAAACCATAGACAGCACCTCATGATATCCCATCAGATTACAAAATTGTCATCATGTGCAAAATAATGGTTAGGTCTGTATGCCACGCATCTTTTCTAACACTAAAATAAATGAACCATTTGGTTTCATACAAGACATTTCACTAAAATTGGATCAATTATTTTCAAAATGTGTGAGCAGTTCTTCATATCTTCAACTTGATAAAGAGATGGATAAATATACAGCGCATAAATATCATTGAAGGTAATTCCTTTTGTTAACCCAAAAATAAATATTCAATTTTTTGTGTTTACTAAAATTTAGTAGACTTGAACTGTTTCAACTATGGAAGGCTTCTTGAAGGTTGAAGCTTGACTCTTAAACAAACACCTTGTTCAATATGGGGAAAAACCAACTCTTGCAGCTCCCAGCATATCATTACAATGTTAAAAGAGCAGCTATAGTAAAAGACTTCTCTCCTGAACAAATAGGGGCTAGCTCTGTCTAGAATAACTTTTCCATAATTTATGATTATGCTTTACGACATTTGATGACACATACAGCTTCATATATACAGTAGTGATACATATTTATGCAATTTTGTGTGTGCACGTGTGTGATTTGAGGGCAATCTAAACACCAAGTTCTTCGAAGTAGCAAACGTTAGAAAGAGGAAATCAGTATCACCTCCATGTTATTGGGGAATAGTATTTAAGCTGAAGTGAGAAAGTAAATGGTATCATCTATTGAGAGTCACTTGTACAATTTGTTTAATAAGCCTAACAGTTGTTTACCTTAAAAATCCCATCGGTCATGGGACTCCAATTCATTCGGAGTAGTAAAGCCCATCAGGAAGGTGGGAGGATTATTGCGGAAAAAGCCCAGTCCAGTCAATGTTGAATTGTCTAAGGCGTGAAAGTGATTTATGAAAGAATAGAGCACTATTACCTTCTATCCATAGACGAAACGTATTGATACTGTTAGTTGGGTATGAGATCATAGGTCTTATTTGAAGTTGATTTTTAAAATTATTTTCAATATCATTATGATTATATAAATTTTTACCTTTTTAATTGCTATGTATTATGTTTTAATTTCATTTATGAAATTAACTTGACATTCAACACTATCTAACTTGCAAGAGTTGATTGAAGTCGATCTCAAGTAAGGTCGTAATCTCACATATTGTGTATGGACATCCAATGTAGATTTAAAATGAAATGAGCTTTCTCCCATGATAGGTTAGTTTTTCGAGGTTAAATTTTTCAAATCGCAAAAGTGATATTAAAGTGAGCATGCTTCGAACTAAGTTTTAGATAATTAGAATTTATACATGGAAAGAGACGGTTAAAGTGACACTTTGAGGTGTCAGTGCAGGGAGATTTTTATGAACAATTAAGTATAAGACCAATAGTCTTACATTAACTTTAAACTAATCTTTTAAAATGAATTCTTCTAATCCATAACAAGTTTAGGTTCGTCCAAGGTCAGGTTACTTCTGTCGTCTCTCGGGTTTTCTTTTACCGTCATCGGTTCCTGACAACTATTATTCACAGTTAAGAAGCTGGAACTCATTAAAGCTACCATTTTTAAGATTTAGAATGTAACTCTACTGTTGTCGATACGTGGCTTGCTAAAAATCTTATCCCCACAGACCACTGAAGAAACAAACTGCGTTTCTGCACCACTCATCCTTCCACTTGCTCCAAACTTATCCATCAACAGCTCCGGCCGACCCAGCAGTTGTACCCGTTTCCGCTTTTTATGTTTCTTCGGTTCCGTCGTCTGTGTGAAATATTAAAAGCCACTTGCACATACCAATGTGCATGCGGCACAAAACCCCATCCCACGCGCGCAACTTGATTTTCCTTCTATATTTGCAAATTTTTTGTATGTACAGAATCCATCTTTTTTCTTTCCCCTAATCAAATTCCTAACACGGGGGTAACCATTCGGATCCACTACCTCTTCGGTCAGGTCTTCCGCCTCACGCCCAGTTCGTCGTTCGTCGCCGCAGGTCGGCCTGCAACTGCTGCGTCGTCCGCCCTCCTCGTGCACAGTCGCTCACGATCGGGTCTTCCACTTTTTCCGCCGGTTGTGCAAGTATTATTGTGAATGTGTAGTTGTAAATCATTGAAATTTATAAAAGTTACGTATATGATTATTCATCTTGATAAATATAATTAATATTCTGCATTTAGGAATCAACTACCATTTTATTTTAACATTTTACTTTACATTTTAGCATCAAATGCAGAGTGGGTTAGGGCGGGAGTGTGACTGCACAACCGAGCGATTAGGGACAGACTGAAATCTGGGGTCGAAGGAACCCTCGATAGTAAGTGGTTCCAGGCGATCCTCATCTCCTCCGCTTGCCACCAAAAGCTTAGCTGTAGCTTGAATATATACGATTCGTTTCAACCGTACGGTGTAGTTTGGATTAATTGTCTACCACTAGTTAATCCTAAGTCTATCTGCACGTATATTACGTACACATGCATACATGCATATTGTCTAAAATGATAGTGCCGGTCACCACCGGCCATCAGATGTTTCACAGCAAGCAATTTGAATTTGACCCATCACCGTACCTTTTTGTTCACACATGGAATATATGATCCCATTGTGGATTTTTTTTTAATTGAAAAAAAACTTATAAGTGATATAATTAAAAGTTTTAATTTTACATATCCTTTTTCATATAAGACTATTTTTTTCGATATACTCTCCTATTTGTGAATCTTTCGTTAGAATATATTACCTTATGTCTTACGTGCGTAAAAATGCATGTAAACTAATTCTAATATTATATAAATTTTATTCACAAGTAATATAAAATTTTCAATTCCACTCGTCATTGTCACACAGAATATATATTCTGATCGACCCAACAATGCGCTGCATCGGATAGACCCGACCTGCAAGTTGCACCACAAAAGAACCCACATGTCACTCTGTAGCAGTGGTATCTTCTCGTGCCTCATGGAGATCAGACGGTCGACAACATGTGAGGTAAATGCACTGCTTCTTCTTCTTCTTGATTTTCAGTTTAATAATCACACCCAGTTTTCGTGTATCCGATATAATTAATAAAGGTGATCGAATTAATATAAAAACACACGTACAAACATATATAGCTTGGGATGAAATAGCTGCCAACCACTTTCATAACTCAATTTTTAATGTCTGTCTGTGTGATAATGACCTGTTCATCATCTCCTATTCCATTAATTACGGCATCAGATGGAAGAGTACCAAATCTGGTGGAAGTGGTTATTATCAAAATGGTAATTGGTGTTTATCGCCCAACAAAAGATATATATCGAGTGATGTCAAGTTGGAAGAGCTGGCAAAAGCAGAGAGTTGCCCAAGTGGGGCTGTGGGTGACCAGAGAGAGCAGGACCAGGCCAGAGGAAGGGGTCAGGTGGGGAAGGAAGAAAAGTAAAAATGCATGTTCAGTAGAGAGAGAGAGAGATACAAAGACAAAAAGATAAAGGGAGGAGGTACATGACTCATAAACTATTAGGGCAGCCATCGTTGAACTTGTTGAAATCAAAATTAAGCAAAGCTCCTGTCGTGGCGGGCCGTAACATGTGTGGAGGTTGGGGACCAGAGAACGCAAGTTGCACACACCCACAGCTTAATGTTAATTAATTAATGTTACAATAAGGAAATTAAACGATGACTTAATTAACTCTTACCAACAACCACCACTGTACCTTGTTCATTAAATGTTTAATTACCTGCTCAATTTTTTCAGTCCCGTGTGTTATATATGTATATATTCGAAGGTATATAATACTACATAATCAAAAATTACCGCACAGAAATGGTAGAACAAGATTAAAAATTACATAATCTAATTAATATTGAAAGAATAAGTGATAGATATAAAATATATGTTTGAATAAGTGAAAGAAAATGATTAATTTATATAGTCGACTCTATTATATGTTAATTAAGATTCCTTTGTATCTTTCTCTTTTTTATTGAACCCTCGCTTCTTAAATAGATCGGAGATTTATGTGTTAATTAAGATTAAGGCATTAACTATCACAATCTATGATAAATTTACCGTAAAAATGAAAGTTAGATGTATGGCTTGACTGATCATTTAATCAAAAATTAATAAACCGAGCATTCAATGAGAGTAATTAGATAATTGCCCGACATATATCAATCAATAGTGATTAATTGTCTATTAATTCCAAGATTTTTAAAGATTTCATTAATCAAATCAAGTGGTCCAGCTTGGTGATTAATTTGAGCGACCAATCGACGTAAATCAGATCCATTGCCTGATCGATTACAAAAAATTACCTTGTTGGAGAAAACATTCTTATATCAAAAATATTAGTGTAATTAAAACTTTTATATAGGTATTTTTTATCGAATAATTGATTTCAATAAGTTAAAATCCACACGACCTACCACAGTTCTCCACAATTCATTAATCACTCCCGTTCCTTCTCCTCCTTTGTTAATCACCACAGCAGGCACAAATAAGGTGAACTCTCTTCCGAGCAAAAGGCGCGGATGTGGTATCCAAGTGGGATGGTGGTGGGTTAGCGAGCCAGCCCTAAATTATTCATTTCTTTCCATTCATTTGCTAATGACAACTACGAGCAAGCTGGCGCTGGCGCGCGGATGGTTGCATTTTCTTTTTTATATATATAACAATGACTTTTATATTTATGGCAATATAAATTCGTATGAAAATTACAAGAATCGTTGGATTGATTTCATGTACCGGCCTATCAGTGCAAATCTGCACCGTCCGTACGTTTTTTTTTTTTTTTTCTCTCTTTTTTTACTTTCTTTTTTATTTTTGGAAATGTGAAAGTGATACCTTGACACCCAATCTGAAGGCTCTACCTGCACAATGTTCATTTAAAGCAGGGGCCATCCTCATGTGAGGTCCCCATCAACGAAGGAAAAGAATGACACGAACAAATAATTTTAACGTGGAAATCGCTTGTTCAAAATAATTTTAACTCATCCATGGAAGGAATCGGACGGCTTCGTTTTTTTTTTTTACTTCTATCTCGTAAAAATACTTTTATTTTAATAATAACATATATATTTCTTATTTTACTCTTTTTATTATTAAAAATACTTATTTTTTCCTTTCTATCTCAAAATCGTCCTCTTACATATCCTTTTTTTCACACTAAAAATTGATAGTAGAAAAAAAACTCCCTTAATTCACTTTTTTCATGCTCCAGATGTACTCTCTCTCTCTCTCTCTCTCTCTCTCTGCATACATAGTTTTTTTAATAGAAAATATCATAATATGTTGTGTCTAAAGAAATTTTTATGTTGACATAAATTTTTATTTTATTTTTTAATAAGTGGGTCTTACTTAAAAATATGAAACCTACTTTTGAGTTCAGTAAAAAAAAGAACATTTTGATAACATAGAAACTTGACTATAAACGTCTAGGTAAACTCCCCACCCTTTTTTTAATTACTTGAAATTTGTAAATAGTTTAGAAGACTTCAGCGGGAGGAAAGATCAGAGAAACAGTTAAAATATTGGAGCACGTGATTTGACTGTTAACACCAGGAAAGCATGCTGCGGCAGGGGAAGAAGCACACCATGTTTGATTTCTACTCCAGCCTTCTTTGTCTTCGTTCGGAAGATGAGGGTCTGGTCTTTGATGATAATAACAGTCGCAGAAGAAAACTGGCGCTGGCACTGTATTTCTCCATGCAGCGCGCGTTTTTGACAATCGCGTTATTCACGAGATTTGAATTTTTATGAAAACCACAAGTACGTAATCTTGTATCCAATCACTTAATTAAGTTCCTTAATTTCAGCTATCAATATATGGGTTTGTCCCAATCCTCCAAACCAATTAAGTACCTTAATTTAATTTGCTGTAAAATTAACTCTAACAACTATGTAAAGTTAGAATTAAAGGAGGTATTTGTATCTCTCGAAAATCAAAAGAAAAATACGAAAAAAAATATTATTAATTGTTAAAATATTAAAATATTTTAATTTTTTTTTAAAATTAAATATAAATTTTTCTAAATTTTCATAATATTACAAATGGTTCTATTAAAATTTTCATTTCCAGATTTTTAATATTTTAATAATAATTTAAAAAAAAAACTTTTCCTTTTCATTTGATTTTTAAGAAACACATAAAAGTAATTTTACAAATAATATTAAAGTTAAATAGTAAATTCTAAATTAGAAAAGTTTGTATAATTACGATGATGTCGTAATTCCCTGTTCTTACAAGTAATTGAAATATTTTGCATGAAAAATATGTACGAGAAAAATTTTACGAGTAATTGAAATTCCCTGTTCTTACAAGATGTCGAATTAACCAGAGAACTTGGGAAGCAAGGCGTTTGACGGACCATGAACCTCCGAGTCCACAGCTACCGTAAATTTTTGGGTGACGATCGATGCAGCACCACTTTGCCTGAAAAGCGCGAGCATGTAATTCTGCAATAATCAATGTATATTATTGCGTGCATGCATGTATCGCAGAAAGTTAAGAAGAGTGAGGAAATCAACATATATTTATATATATATATACGCCTGCTGTTTTACCAAACGGCACACAAGCACATATGCCGTAGCGAAGGAGCGGCGGAGAAATGAACACGTCTGACCCCCGTCCATCCTGGAATTAATTATAGTGTTTTGTGATTGATACGACTCCACTTGGGAACATGATGATCGATCGAGGAACCAGAAAGGAGCACTCGATCTTATCGATCGGTCTCTCGCGCGCTTCGAGGTCGGGCTTGTGATTAATTAATTAATTACCCCGTGCTTTAATTTAGAATAATTAACCAAAATTAAACCGTTTGGCGCGCGGAAAGGTAGCAAATCATCGATTCGATCGATCGAAATGGATGGATGACGGAAAAGTATAGAGGAAAAAAAATCAACAGGTAACGTACAGCAACAACGACGTGTATCTCGATCGATCTGGGATGGATCGATGGTGAACAAAAGACACTCCATATCCAGACAAAGGCGGCCCTTGCTGTGAACGAAGGGGCAAGTCAATAAGCGCCACTTGCGCGCGGGAGGAGTGTATATGTTTAGATATATATATATATATATTATATATATCATAATCATCGTCATCGTCACTGTCACCGACGACTATCGTTTCTGCTGTAGATCGATATATCATCACGGAAAGAAGGGAGAGATCCCCCCACCATCTCCGAGCAAATCAGTGGTTTCCCATTTGTTTAATACTTTAATAACCTGGATAACGAATCTCGTAAAGGCAGCATTGATGTGATGACAAAATTAAGCCGGAGCTACCATGCTCGATGTGGAATTAAATTAAAGATTCAACTGCATGCCCCACCTAGCATTACCTTCTTCCACGCTATTCCTTGCTTCCTGAGCCTACCACCGGTATCCTAGCTTTTTGCATCAGGCCGGCAGGACCCCATATATATATATACATATATATGGAATATATATATGATACGTATATATAGAGAGAGATAGATAGATAATAGATAGATAGATAGATAGATAGATAGAGATAGAGAGGGGGGGAGAGGAATGCATGGTCAATAGTTTTTTTTAGTGATCGATTATATGGCTAGCAAGTTCTTAATGGTGATGCTGGATTCAAAATGAGCAGTGTGAAATTAAAGATACTCTTTCTATCAAGCTGTGTCTACACACACACAACCATTAATTGAAAAATAATTAAGAACGAGAAGAAGTTGAAAGAGTAGTTCATTGGAAAAGTATGAAAGAAAACTTATACGACGAGAATCTATACGCTATAACAAATCTGGCAGCTACAGTCAATTCCAAGTAGCCAAGCTAATTAAGCTTGTGTGGCTCCACAAGCATTTCACGCTTAAATTCAAATCTTTGCATCTAAATCTTCAAATTAATCCAAGAAAAACCACAACTAAAGTCAAATAAAAATCAGAAGATGACGAGGACGAAAATGAGCAAGAATGGAGAAATTAATATGTTTATATTTCAGGGAAGCTTCCTTTCTCGACCCTATATCTACGCTTGTTTTTATATATATATATATCCTGCAGATTTCTATCTCGCTCATGGTAACGAGCTTAATTTGACCTTTGAAAAGTCAGGTGTGTGTATGTCTCTCGTTCTACCTATATATATGCCAGGTGAATTGAAGCAACAGCTGGCATCCTCAAATTCTTTTTTGTCATGTTTCGTCACCAGAATCTTGGCAGAAGAAGAATTGAATAAATGATGGAAATGAGTTAGAACCAATAATTTCAATATATAGAAGAGAATTTATTCAGGTTCTAATATATATTACATGTATGTGTATATAATAACATACACGTACAGACACAAAAGAATGAGATTTGTAAGAAAAAAATTGTTAAAATTAAATAACTAAGTTCCTCGTTCATTTATGGGAGAGCTTATTTCCCACACATCGTTCCGATTTGATCTCGCCGCAAATTAGAAAGGACAGATACTGCATGGTCCGTTTCCTTCTTCATACATGGAAACAGAAAAAAAAGCTGTAAATAAATAGAATCCAGCATAAGCATTGGACATGTGTAATATAAATTATAATATAATATAATATAATGCGCCGGTAAATGCAACGAAACTGCGGAGTGAAAAGGGGCCTTGGGCCTTGGGCCCCACGACAGGTACCGGTCGGTTCCGCGGAGGAGGGGTGAGGAGGAAACGAGACGCCAGCCTTTTCAAAACCGGCGGCCCACCCGAAATAACTAACAATTAAGTGTGCCATCCAACTTGCCAACTTGCCGATTTTTACCACGGGGACCGCTCCCACCATTCACTGTCAACTTTGGAATACCACAGTGTCTCGTGTCTCTTCCGTACGAATATAACTTTTCTCTCTTTTTCTTCCGAATTTAAAAAGTGTGTGTGTGTGTATATCTATATATGTGTGTTTGGAATATTAATTTTCAAAGAATTGATTGAGAGAATGGTAAAAGATTTTCTCAATATATATATGTATTAATAAGTATAGCATATATATATAGGACTGGTCTGTGGGTGGAATATATAGATAGAATATGTAATCGATCTGTACGCAGCATGCATGTGAGTGAATCAATATGCCAAATGTTATATATAACTGCGTTTAATTGCAAGCTAGAAGCGCAGTTATATAATATATATATGCTGGCAACAACCCATACATGGATTGATCGATCTGTAGCCGACGGATGGAGGCCAGTGTTATTGGACAGATCCTTTGTGTTTTTTTCGAGGGAAGCTGATGAGTAGCAGTAGTGTTAATTAATTGAACACATCCTGGCCGGCTTCCCAAGTGGGTGGGGCTTGATTAATCATCTGGAGGTGACATCACGCAGCAAATTAAAATGAGACCGGCCGGCCAGAAATATGTATATGTGTGTGGTTACAGATCATTATCCAACACGTACTAACTACATATATATTCAAACAAGCATTATTGTTATATATATATTATATATGTACTGAAGATGGATCAGCACGCCGCCAAGGAGGGAAAGGCAACATGCATGCATGACTTCATCGGCACAAATGAAGCAGACTGCATCCCGAATTCTGCAATTTCCTGTTGGCATAATAGCACGGATGGAGTCAAAAGCAGCAGAGAGTGGTATGATATATCTATTAGCCTGAAAAGGTTGGAGCTAGCAAGATGCATGTGCGTATTATTTAGGTAACTTCTTCTTTTTTTTGGCTCGGTAACTTAATTATAAATTGCCATGCAATTAATTAAGGGCCATGATATTCGTGGTCCAATTTCAATCCAAAAACACCACGAGAAAGATGCCTCTGATCGATGTTAAGTAATAACAATACATGCACATATATATACACATCTACACTCATGTACATATATATCCAGAGGTGGTGGTGATCGAACGAGGACGGATGGCGATGAAATTATTGGTGGGGGCTAGCTGCGTGAAGGTTCATGGAAAATGCATCTTAATTTGTTGTAAAACTGCTGGTTTAATTACGTTGATAGAAATTAAAATTTCAATCGTGGTATCGGATAAGATTTCTAACTTTCGGACCTTTGGTCCACCTCCTCATGTGAATCCTTCCATCAACTTGCACCCATCTTTTGACCCCACGTATACACCAAACAACACCAGTAAAAGTACGTACGTCTACATATATATATATATATATGCTATGGATTAATTTGAATTTAAATTTATATTTTCCTGTAATCGTGGAAATTAATTTTCCTGGAAGCTAGATTCAAACGAGACGAAAATTCCACCAGCGCCTTGATTAAAAAAAATAGAACGGGAAAATTGATACACGTGGATATTGACATATGGCAGTCTACGCTCTTCGTGATCTTATTTGCTTAAATTGTGTTTATCATGTACTTCATTTTTTTAATATGTACCGTGTATAATAGTAACAATAATATCATACAAAAAATTTACATCTTAAATTATGTAATTTCTTAATAAATATAAATTTCACTTCACCTGGCCTTATTAACAAACACACTGAAATAGAGAAAAATTCTTTCAACCGTCACGTAATTACGAGGAAAAGGTAGGCGCGCATTTTGTCCGTCCATGTATCTGTGGTGGTGTTGTTAGCATAGGGAAAAATCAGGGTGTAGGGTTAGCAATTGTGGTTGTATGCGGTGGTGTTGTTGTCGCTGAAAATTAATTTTTAAAATAGAATACCGCATGCGCATGGGTTGTGTCCATTAAAAGTAACAAACAAAGATTTTTAAGATGCATTTGTTTGGAGAATATTCCGCACCTTTTAAATATTTGTTTAAGAAATCTTTTTGACAAATGTGTCTACTTTATATGTCAAAAATATGAGAATTAATGGTTTGCTAATTATTTTTAGCATGCATTGCAGTACCTTAATTAATTAATTAATTATTCAAACGTATAATCACAACTAACTAGGATTTTGTGTAAGAAATAAACATATATAACCTATATATGTAATGAGGTCCCGTTACAAGATGAAAATAACCAATTTCGTCGTTTGCGTAACGTGACAAAAGCCGAAGAGTCGTTATTTAAATAATCATTTTCGGCTACAATATTTTTTTAAACTTTTTTATTAAATAGTTAATGAAGTAAAAATCAATTATCTTATCTCTTTGTTTGTAACGTATTTAATTGGATGCCCCAAAGATAACAATAAAGTTGCGCCATTTTTTTATGTTCATAATGTTTTTCGATTTATACTCGAATATATGACGTCATTTTATCATATATCTCGTGCGATAGCTGGTGAGGATAATATATGTATATATATGATGCCAATGACAAAATAACGCAGTCGATCAATCTATTTCAACATTACATACACACACTACAAAAGTTGCATTTTATAGTAATAAATATATACGTTTATTATGATTTAAATGTTAAAAGAAATTACTTGTACACGTACGGTTATTTAGGCTTCGTTTACTTTTCACGTATTTTAACTTTTAAAATCATTTTTATTTTCAAAATAATATTTTTATTTTTTAATACATTTACTTTATTATTTTAATTAAAAAATCGTTCACATAAAGGTACTTTTATTCATAT
The DNA here is from genome assembly GCA_024699675.1 of Amphibolis antarctica. Classification (NCBI taxonomy): domain Eukaryota; kingdom Viridiplantae; phylum Streptophyta; class Magnoliopsida; order Alismatales; family Cymodoceaceae; genus Amphibolis; species Amphibolis antarctica. The sequence goes on along the minus strand of JAMKPZ010000935.1, from coordinate 49,509 downwards.
TAGAAAAAGACACGCTAAATTAAATTATCAAAAAAGTTACACTTGCAGATTATTTGTTTTGCAATATATATATATTAATTGAGAGAATTAAATAGAATTAGTAAATAAAATTATACCTACAGTTGCATCTATAAAAGCACACGCGCTACCACATCTGCCAAGAAACACAGCATATGTACATGGGAGTAGTCACAACTCACAACAGAAGTGCTTAAAAAAACGCACACAACCACCACAGATTTTATTGCCACAAGAACACTGATCATCGGCTGGCGTAGCTCTTTCTCCCCCGCCTCCCTCAATAATCGAGTTCCACATGGAGAACAGCACGGGCAGCATAGAGGTAGAGGAGGAAGCCTTGTCACCTGCCGACTCCCCGCCACCAGCACCGGTGGCGCCGCCGCCACCTCCTCCTCCCCCCACCCACGGCCGCATCCAACGCCTCGGCAGCGGAGAGAGCGTCGTCCTTGATCCGCCGGAGGTCGGAGGCGCCGAGGCGGAGTCCAGGAAGCTGCCGTCCTCCCAGTTCAAAGGTGTGGTCCCGCAGCCCAACGGCCGGTGGGGGGCGCAAATTTACGAGAAGCACCAGCGCGTCTGGCTCGGCACCTTCAACGAGGAGTCGGAGGCCGCCCGCGTTTACGATGTCGCCGCTCAGAGGTTCCGTGGCCGCGACGCCGTCACCAACTTCAAACCCCTCTCCGATTCCGATGCCGTCGACGCCATCGAATTGCTCTTCCTTAACTCCCACTCCAAGGCCGAGATCGTCGACATGCTGAGGAAGCACACCTACCATGACGAGCTGCAGCAGAGCCGGAGGCACTTCTCCGGCTCCTCCGACGTCCTCCCCTTCGGATTAAAGCGGAGCGGTGCTTTCAAGAACCCTATGGCGTCTGCGGCGGCGAGGGAGCAGTTGTTCGATAAGGCCGTCACGCCTAGCGATGTCGGCAAGCTGAACAGGCTTGTAATACCGAAGCAGCACGCCGAGAAGCACTTCCCGCTGCAGATCAGCAGTAGCGGCGGCTCCGTCGCGTCCAAGGGGGTGCTGCTCAACTTCGAGGACGGCGGCGGCAAGGTGTGGAGGTTCCGTTACTCCTACTGGAACAGTAGCCAGAGCTACGTTCTAACGAAAGGTTGGAGTAGATTCGTGAAGGAGAAGAACCTCAAAGCCGGAGACGTCGTGAGCTTCCAGCGGTCCACCGGGCCCGAGAGGCACCTGTTCATCGACTGCAAGCCGAGAGCGGCGACTGCCGGGGCTATGCACGGCGCGGTCAACTCCAGCTTCCACCGTGCTCTTTTCCCGGTCGTCCAGCCGAGGCCGGTGCAGGTGGTGAGGCTGTTCGGTGTCAATATTATCAAGGCGCCGGCCGGTGCCGGCACTGGTGGCGGTGGTGATGGCTGGTACGGCAAGAGGAGAAGAGAGTTGGATCTACTGGGTGGTGGCGAACGACAGCAGCTATGCAAGAAACCATACTCGGGGGGATTGATGTGATGGAATTTTATCTTCCATCCTCTCGATCGTGTACTGTTATTATTATTCTTTCCATATTAGATTTAAATTTAAGCTCGGATATCGTCGTTATCAAGAAAACAAAAAACTCCCTTCTTACTCCTGCCTCTCGAGGTCGATAGTGTTAATTTCGATGTACATATATATATATATATAATATATGGTTTATGGATCACATTCGAATGGGAGGAGGCAGGAGAGGCCGGTGACACAAACAGAGGCATTAATTACTATGCATCTGCTTGCGATGATGGAGATAACACCAAACTTTTTGTGCCGATCGCTAGTTTGTGTCCTCTCTCTCCATGTCCATCTCGTCCTACCATAATTGTCCCGGTGTTTGTCTCTCTGTGTTACCAGCACTCTTTCGCTCTGCTACAATAAAATGCCTTCGATTTTGTATCCTTCCGTGTGTATCAACTGTGTACTGGTAACCGATCTCGTGATATATTGATGTGCATGTCCGTGCTCTATTCCCCAAGATTTTTCCTGTTTCTGCATACGGTGAGTGTGCTGCGCAGATGGAGCTGCATCGTCCTGCTAAATTAAAGCACGTATATAATATAAACGTCATATATGACAGGGGACTTAATTTGGAACTTTCTCGCAGATTGAAATCTTTTGTGGTTCTCTTGTGCCTTTCTCTCCACTGTGTCGGCAACTTAACTGTGGCATATGTTTCTTCGCGGTCGGAACACACATGGGATTAATTACGCGCGCTTCCTTATCAATCTCCAAGGCAAATTAAGTTCGAACCGTGAAGTTTCTCTGGCCAGCTTGCTTGCCCCCTTTTTGTCGCCTCGCTTCCATGTACAGCCGCCAGATCCAAGGAACTTGGGAATTGGAAAATTGAAGTTCGAAGAGACGTACGTCGGTTCGTTCCCGCGGGAGGCGGGACGTGGAATTTCAACGGCTTCGATTGGAATCAAAGATACCAGATCCGTGAGCTTGGTATCATGCCTGCTCATCTGCGAAGGAGCCTGGAGCCCGCGGTTCCAAGTATCGCAACTTTACCAAAATTTAAACCATGGATCTGTCGCTAGCGCGTTAAATCATCTTGTAATGGAATATCGAATTACCACGCCTACGCTACGCAAACCTTTTAATTCGACGTGACGACGGTTCATCACATCATTTTCTTCCATTCAACACATAAATTTGAGATTTAAAAAATGAGGTTCAGGCAGTGGACGCTTCGTCGGTTCGTCCCCTGCCGGAGGTGGACCTCCCGACAATTAACGATTATTCATGTCCACAGTTTCCTTGGAAGAAGTAGTTGACAGATTTAAACTAATGCAAGTATTGCAAGTCTCCCGTACACGTACGCTTCTTATTAGTTGTCAATAACAGGTCACGTTTCTTTTTCTTCTTCTTTTTTTTTTTCCCCCACGATGAGGTAAACACAGAGGTGACGTACGTTATTTAACCAAAACATTTGCTTTCTCGCGAAACGGTTGTCGTCATCACCCTACCCCATAATCACCAAACCCCGATTAATTAACTTGGCATGTTAATTAGGAGTTTCCAAAGGTTTCGATTGTTTCGTAATGGTAATTAACATGAATTCCAGGGGAAAACACGTCGTGCTAGCTTTTGCCAGTCAAATTTTTCGTCAAGTAATGTTAGCGTTGTGGTTCCGATTATTCGAACAAAACCGAACAGCCTCAGCGTTAACAGCCAATAATTCAAAGGGCTTTTCACACAACATGCTTGTTATTTTTGATAAATTTTATTTTATTTGGCATGTTACTTTTATTTTTAATATATATATATATATATAGAGATATATATTGCTTTCCGATTACGGACCATGACCGCATTAATTCGTCATTTAAGACCAACGTAAGGAGCGAACTCAACCTCCACGGCGGGGTAAACAGGCGAGACGATCGACAGCATGAAAGACGACGTACTTACGTTACATCCGTCGCTCTAACAACAGGTGGAACCCAACGCATCGGTTCTATTCTATGCACAGGTGCGCGAGGTCGATCCATCTCTGCCAGGCCCGACACAAGGTAAGAAATCCATAAATCCAATCAAAGATCGATGTTGGGGGTGCGCTTTTATCCTATACGTAAATGAACGATGATTTTCTTTTCTTTCTTTCCCTCTTTATTTTTTTCGGCATCTTCAGATTCCAGTGCAGCGTGCTGGCACGATGGGTTATCATTGGAGCTGCCGTCGCAAGCGAACAGAGGCGGAAGACATATCCATGGCGCAGGCTGCTCCACGTCCTCCCCTCCCTCACACCGTTTCCCCATCTTCATTTATGTAGTAGAAGTTAGAAGTATAATATAATTTATAATATATATGTTTATATAAATTTTAGTATAAAATATTAAAATTATTTAATAAATATTATCTTAAAATATTAGAATTTATGGTAAAAGTAAAGACGCGTAATAATTAAGGAACAAATTTATTGGTTCGTACGTCGGCCGTTGGTCTGCATCGAAAATAATGAAATTAATATCATTATTTTTTATTATAAATTATAAAATTTAACTCATTCTATAGAAATGACTGGGATATACGAAATCTCAGGTGAAAGGACCCCACGAGGCCAAGTGCCCTCGCATCCGTCGTCGTACGGATCGCCCCATCCCCTACCCCTCTTCCATCGCTACTTCGCCACCGGCGATGCAATTAAAGCTTCGGTTTTTATCGCCGTAGGGCCACGTGGCTATACGGAATTTGTTGATTGGCGGCTATCATTACCGTCTATTTCTAAAATTAACATCAAACTTATCGTCAACTCACCTTGATCTGGACTAAACTTCACTCGGATCTATTGTTTCGTGTTTAAAATCTTCTATCAACCTCAATGTATCCAATTGATTCGTACGTTGTTATTATTATATAACTTTTTATAAATAATTTAATTTATTAGGTTTATTTTAATACTATTTATAAAAATATTCTCAATTTTAAATTTTCTCGGTTGTTAAGATTGAAACAAATTCCTTAATTGACAAATGAAACCCAATCATCGATGTCTACTTTAAGGTATTCAAATTAGGAAAAATATTGGTTCATCTTAAATTAAATGCAAAGAAAATTATTAGGTCATGTGTCATTGTACTTGATCAATTTGAAATCGAGCGCTACTGCTACCTTTTGATTTCACACGAAAATTGATTGCTAAATAATGTTTTTACTGGTACACATGTAATACTTCCTGTAGACTGTTATTAACTATAGAAACATTTTATAGTCATTTCTAATTAAAGTCAAATAGACATATGTTCCAAATAAACACACTACTACTACTTTTTATAAATCCATGACTTTATGGATAGATAGGAACATCAAATATTAATTATATTTTAAAAAAATTATAAATACATATTTGAAAGTTTACAAACAATATAGCTCTGATTAACATGCATCCAATATAACAAACAAACAAATTAACAATATTAATTTTACAAACAATATAACAAACAAGCGCTGTTTTATTAATTAACGAGAGCTAAAACAAATTAAAGACAACCTTCGAAATAAGTTTGGATGTTGTTATATTATTTAATATAATTACTAATGTAAGACGTCTGTATATTATTATATATAATACTACGATTGTAGTGATGTATATATATATAGGTTAGATTATAATAATATTTCTACACCTAAATCCATGATTTTATGGATAGATAAGAACATACGAACACTATGTCTAAAAAATTTGTTATCAATATTCCATATATATTAGTTAATATTTTCTTAAATCGGCCTCTTTTATTACATAGATTATATGTGAGAAATTTTCAAGCAATAACCAACACCCAAGAGGAATTTGGCGAGACTGGAGTGGATATCCAAGTTATTCATATTGGTTAATCAAGTAGAATCAAAACATTTATATGAGTACTGAAATCCAATAAATTCCAATATTGATATGTAGCAGGTACTTGATTTTGTTTAACAAAATTAATAGGTTAGGTACGTTTTGAGTTCATATTTATTAGGTTAATACGATTTTCAAGTTAAAAAAAATCATTTATATTTTCTACTTTGTTAGTTACAATAAAAATTTCTTTTTTAATTACAATATTCGTTAAAAATATACTTTAACAGTTAAAAAAACTTTATAAATCTCATTCTCAAACAAAACATCAATTTATAAAATGGTTGAATCATGAATGGGAATGAATTGGATTAACATTTAATGGTTTGAATGGACTCTAATGGGTCTTCTACGTAGGACTCAAATCTGGATCTGTAAAAGGGAAAGTAGTTTGATATTTGTAATATCTTAACGGTTAAAAAACTTGTCATTAAGATTTATAATCTTAGATTTAAAATTTCACGAATATAATAAAATTATCTCAAAATAATAATACTCGAAAAGTAATATTTGCAACTCTTAAACACGTATAAACAATAAAATAATATAATTAAACTTTCGTGCTATTACGAAAAGTAGAGTTTAGGTTTAAATTTGAATAAAAATATTACGTGGATTCAAAAAACGAAATGGGTCTGGGTAGTGGGTACATCATAAATGGTTGCCCACAAGCCACTTAAGCGGAAAACAACCGACCGGTGGTCCCCACACGTTAAAAACAATGCTCCGGGTCTTTATACCGTAGTTTGTAGTAATCACAGGTAGTTTTTTTTTTTCCTTTATTTTCGGTTTACGGAAGTGAAAAAAATATTTTTTAGAGAATAATTTTAAAATAAAAGAAAGGAATTTTTTATATATATTAGAATAATAAATTAAGGAATCTACGTGTTATCTTGAACGGAATTTAAAAAGAACTGAACCTAAAAAAAGTAAATAAATATACGTGATTTTTATACTGTAATAATTTTAGATATAATTGTTCTTTATAAGTATTTTTTTTTTGAGAGATAAGGAGTGCTCCTTCTCTTTGCGAAAAAACGAAAAAATATATTCTTAATATTCGGGTATTATTATTATTATTATTTTTAATTTAAAATGTAAAATATAAAATGTTTATAGTATAATGTTGAAATGTATCGTGCAATATCAAATAACAAATTTAAAACTTTTTTTTGAAGATTAAATAACAATTCATAGACCTTATAAAGAAATTTGATGATGTTTAAATTCTCCAGAGGTTTCATTCCTTTTTTAATAAACACTCTCCTCAGCCTTTTTTTACGTGGGCTTTTATTTTAAAATTTCTTTATGCCATTCACCAACTTTTGCTTTTTTAATTTGGGTGACAGTAGAAGTACTTTTTCCTAAGCGAGTAAATGATATGATAACATCATCATTGAACGTACATTGTCTGCTTTCTTCTCTTTTCTGGTAATAGGAAAAAACTCACATCGTAGAAGCCAAAGGGGCCTCCTTTTTGGTAGCAGACGTTTTTCTTAAAAATACAAAACTTATTTACTGATGCAACCAACAGCTTCGCAAGAGTAGTAAATTCCATTTACCTCCTACATCGTCTCATCAAATCTCCTTAAATCCTAATGCAAATGACAAATTCTCTCTAAAATCGTGGTATAGGTTATTCAATAATGGAACAATATGTTCAACTTTTAGAATTTATTTGAAAATAAGATTTATAAAAAAATTTATCGTAAAAAGTGAACGTTATACAATAATCTTTTTAGACACACCGTTGCTACAAATAGCAACTCTGATTTCTTACTGAAACAAGATCTACCAAGCATAATAATTTCAATATTTCTCATTCGTCATGTGTAACAATTCATCCCATCCAAAATGTATCACGTTATATATTTTTACCTTAGGTTATGTGCCGTGGCATGAGAAGTATGCACGAGAGGCACACCAACATTTGTCCTGGTTCCAAATACAACCTTAGAGAATGTAGAACTCCTTGGAAAAAAAAAATTCATACATATTAATTTTGCAGGACAAAATACTATCTAAAAATAATCATTGCAAAAAATGCAAGCAACGATTAATTAAGATTCGCTCTTACTGTAATTTGTTTATTAAAATTACAAAACATATTTTTATTGATTGCTGCATTTCTTTCTGGTTTTTTAAGTTAAGAGATATTCGTATTCTTTTTACAGAGAACTTTCTAAAATTCATGGGCCGTTAAATCGTGTGGTCGGTGGGGTGAACGATTACATATGCGGGCGGATGGGTTGGGGAACCGTGCCTGGGTCGACCGTCGGGTCATTGGGTCGACCACCAGGTCATTGGGCCGACAGCCAGGTCGCGACACCAGGTCCTGGGAAAAAGAGAAGAAGAAGAAGAAGAAGAAGAAGAAGAGGAACTGAGGAAGAGCCGAAGTGCATGAGCCGACCGCTGGGTCATTAGGTTGGCTGTCGGGTAATTGGGCTGACCACTGAATCACGACGTCGACTCTTGGAAAGAAGAGCCAAAGAGAGAAGACCAGAAGAACTGAAGAAGAAGAGAGAAGACCAGAAGAACTGAAGTGAAGTCTAATTCGTCTGAACTGAAAAAGAGAAGAAGAATAATTAAATCAAATGTTTGATTTATATATACAAAGATATGAATTAAGAATAGAACCTTCTCCTCTACCAATGTTCACAATACCAGAATCAAATGTTAGACCATCGTTAGATTCATTAGCATTTTTATAAGATCCAAGATTTGCTGATGAAGATATTCCAACATCATCATCATACAATTATAATCTTATACTATCTAGACAAGAATTAATTACTTTTAATTCAACCAATCACCAATCATTATTATTTACTCAACATTCTAACTTAAATACATTTGATGTTTTAGATTGGTAGAGGCAACAATCACTGATTTTTCTAATATTATCAATAATGGCAAATGATTTATTAACAATTCCAGTGTCTTCAGTAGCTTGTGAACATGTTTTCAGCATGAGTGTCAACGTGCTTGATGACCGAAGATGCAAACTTAAAAAAGATATAATAGAAGCATTAATGTGTGTTAAAGACTGGGAGCTTGCTGCACTCTGTGAATAAGATCAAGTTGAAGAATTTACTGAGCAACTTACAAACTTAAATATTTCATAATTAAAACATTGTAATTTTTTAAATGTAATTGTAAATTTGTAATAATGTAAATTTAAAAAATGTAATTCATTAATAAATAAAAACTTAATTTAATTATATACATTGTTGTCTCATTTATTAAGTTGTTGAATACTTGAATGTTGAATTAAATTTAAATATTGATGGTTGAATGGTCTCATGCGCGGGCGGGTGAGCTGGAGAGGACTTACAGCCGAGTTGCAATGCTAGGTCCCAGGAAGAAGAGCCGAAGTGAGAAGTTGGTTGTCAGAGGTAGCGAGGGGGAAGGCCGTGCGGGCCAACAGGGGGAATGGTCACCGGGTCACGGGAGGGGGGGGCACGGGTTGCCAGGTCGTGTGGCCGGTGGGGTGAACAGTCGCATGCATAAGCGAGCAAGCTAGGGAACCGTGCTTGGGTTGGGTGTCGGGTCATTGGGTCGACAGCTGGGTCTTGGGAAGAAGAGCCAAAGAGAGAAGTGGGTTGTCGGAGGCAGACAACGAGGGGGAAGGCTGTGTGTGTCGGCGGGCGGAATGGTCGCCGGGTTGCGAGAGGGGGGGGGGCACAAGTTGTTGGGTAGTGTGACCGGCGGGGTGAACGGTTGCGTGCACAGGAGTGGGGTGAACAGGTCATAAGGCCGGTGGGGGATACGGGCTGCTAGGTCGCAGCACCGGGTCTCGGGAAGAATGTTGTTATTTGTTAATTAAATAATAAATTAATTAAAAAATCATGCTAGTTAAAATTGTGTCATTGATTAGCACGAATAGTGTTTTGTCATGCCATGTGCTGTGCTTGGGCTGGCCCATTGGTGGTGTGGGCCGTGCCAGCATGGTGTGCCGACATAAAAATCGTGTCGTGCTGGCATGGCACGACACGATTGACTACTCTATTGAGGTGGTTGAGGTTGATAATTAAAACTAATCAAGTTCTTGATCCAGAATTGTTTATTTTCTGCAGTTTTTGAACTTCCAGCTTGTTCCTTTTTATTCCTAATTTTTATTTTTTTATATGAAATTCTCGATCTTTATACCTACAAATGAAAAATTTTATTATAATGCTATCTTCTTTTTACAAAAAAATAATGTGATAACGATGAAAATTTCACTTTTTATCAATTATCGTATTGAGATAATTTTACTGTATTTGTAAAATTTTAAATCTAAAATTTTAAATGTTAATAGAAATTTTTTTAACTACTAAGATGTCATTTTAATGGTGTTGGGATGACGAATCGCACTTCTGCCCTAAAGACATGGAATCCTAGCACATGCTTACCCGTATGCGTCCCAACCATGCACGATCCCTCGGGTTGATCGTCGGCGACGAAACATGAGCTCTCTCTCTCTCTCTCACAAAATAACGTTTGTGGTGGAAGAAAGGAAGGAGGAAGAAGGAAGAAGACAGAAGTTTATGTGGTTCGACAGAACAACCTATTCCACGGGGTACTGATTCTCTCATTGTGACGACACTTCTTCGTTACAGCCGTTTCCTCCTACAAACAGCATATACGATACAACATATTACACTATTTATATATTATCACAGTTGGGTCCCGGGAAGAAGAGCCAAAGAGAGAAGTGGGTTGTCGGAGGCAGGCAACGAGGGGGAAGGCTGTGTGGGTCGGCGGGTGGAACGGTCGCTGGGTTGCGGGAGGGGGGGGGGCACAAGTTGTTGGGTAGTGTGACCGGCGGGGTGAACGGTTGCGTGCACAGGAGTGGGGTGAACGGGTCATGCGGTCGGTGGGGGATACGGGCCGCTAGGTCACAGCACCGGGTCTCGGGAAGAATGTTGTTATTTGTTAATTAAATAATAAATTAATTAAAAAATCATGCTGGTTAAAATTGTGTCATTGATTAGCACGAATAGTGTTTTGTCATGCCATGTTCTGTGCCTGGGCTGGCTCATTGGTGGTGTGGGCCGTGCCAGCATGGCGTGCCGACACAAAAATCATGTCGTGCCGGCATGGCACGACACGATTGACTACTCTATTGAGGTGGTTGAGGTTGATAATTAAAACTAATCAAGTTCTTGATCCAGAATTGTTTATTTTCCATAGTTTTTGAACTTCAAGCTTGTTCCTTTTTATTCCTAATTTTTATTTTTTTATATGAAATTCTTGATCTTTATACCTACAAATGAAACTTTTTATTTTAATGCTATCTTCTTTTTACAAAAAAATAATGCGATAACGGTGAAAATTTCACTTTTTATCAATTATCGTATTGAGATAATTTTATTGTATTTGTAAAATTTTAAATGTTAATAGAAAATTTTTTAACTACTAAGATGTCATTTTAATGGTGTTAGGACGACGAATCACACTTCTGCCCTAAAGACATGGAATCCTAGCACATGCTTACCCATATGCGTCCCAATCGTGCACGATCCCTCGGGTTGATCGTCGGCAACGAAACATGAGCTCTCTCTCTCTCTCTCACAAAATAACGTTTGTGGTGGAAGAAAGGAAGGAGGAGGAAGAAGGAAGAAGACATAGAAGTTTATGTGGTTCGACAGAATAGCTCATTCTATGGGGTACTAATTCTCTCATTGTGACGACACTTCTTCATTATAACCGTCTCCTCCTACAAACAGCATATATGTTACAACAGATTACATTATATATATATTATCACAGTTGGGTCCCGGGAAGAAGAGTCAAAGAGAGAAGTGGGTTGTCAGAGGCAGGCAACGAGGGGGAAGGCTGTGTGGGTTGGCGGGTGGAACGGTCGTCGGGTTGCGGGAGGGGGGGGGCACAAGTTGTTGGGTAGTGTGACCAATGGGGTGAACGGTCGCGTGCACAGGAGTGGGGTGAACGGGTCGTGTGGCCGGTGGGGGATACGGGCCGCTAGGTCGCAGCACTGGGTCTCGGGAAGAATGTTGTTATTTGTTAATTAAATAATAAATTAATTAAAAAATCATGTCAGTTAAAATTGTGTCATTAACTAGCACGAATAGTATTTTGTCATGCCATGTGCTGTGCCTGGGCTGACCCATTGGTGGTGTGAGCCGTGCCAGCATGGCGTGCCGACACAAAAATCGTGTCGTGCCGGCATGGCATGACACGATTGACTACTCTATTGAGGTGGCTGAGGTTGATAATTAAAACTAATCAAGTTCTTGATCCAGAATTGTTTATTTTCCACAGTTTTTGAACTTCGAGCTTGTTCCTTTTTATTCCTAATTTTTATTTTTTTATATGAAATTCTCGATCTTTATACCTACAAATGAAACTTTTTATTTTAATGCTATCTTCTTTTTACAAAAAAATAATGCGATAACAGTGAAAATTTCACTTTTTATCAATTATCGTATTGAGATAATTTTACTGTATTTGTAAAATTTTAAATCTAAAATTTTAAATGTTAATAGAAAATTTTTTAACTACTAAGATGTCATTTTAATGGTGTTGGGATGATGAATCGCACTTCTGCCCTAAAGACATGGAATCCTAGCACATGCTTACCCGTATGCGTCCCAACCGTGCACGATCCCTCGGGTTGATCGTCGGCGACGAAACATGAGCTCTCTCTCTCTCTCTCACAATAACGTTTGTGGTGGAAGAAAGGAAGGAGGAGGAAGAAGGAAGAAGACATAGAAGTTTATGTGGTTCGACAAAACAACCTATTCCACGGGGTACTGATTCTCTCATTGTGACGACACTTCTTCGTTACAGCCGTCTCCTCCTACAAACAGCATATATGATACAACATATTACATTGTATATATATTATCACAGCTGGGTCCCGGGAAGAAGAGCCAAAGAGAGAAGTGGGTTGTCGGAGGCAGGCAACGAGGGGGAAGGCTGTGTGGGTCGGCGGGTGGAATGGTCATCAGGTTGCGGGGAGGGGGGGGCACAAGTTGTTGGGTAGTGTGACCAGCGGGGTGAACGGTCGCGTGCACAGGAGTGGGGTGAACAGGTCGTGTGGCCGGCAGGGGATACGGGCCGCTAGGTCGCAACACCGGGTCTCGGGAAGAATGTTGTTATTTGTTAATTAAATAATAAATTAATTAAAAAATCATGCCAGTTAAAATTATGTCATTGACTAGCATGAATAGTATTTTGTCATGCCATGTGCTGTGCTTGGGCTGACCCATTGGTGGTGTGGGCCGTGCCAGCATGGCGTGTCGACACAAAAATCGTGTCGTGCCGGCATGGCACGACACGATTGACTACTCTATTGAGGTGGTTGAGGTTGATAATTAAAACTAATCAAGTTCATGATCCAGAATTGTTTATTTTCCACAGATTTTGAACTTCAAGCTTGTTCCTTTTTATTCCTAATTTTTATTTTTTTATATGAAATTCTTGATCTTTATACCTACAAATGAAACTTTTTATTTTAATGCTATCTTCTTTTTACAAAAAAATAATGCGATAACGGTGAAAATTTCACTTTTTATCAATTATCGTATTGAGATAATTTTACTCTATTTGTAAAATTTTAAATCTAAAATTTTAAATGTTAATAGAAAATTTTTTAACTACTAAGATGTCATTTTAATGGTGTTGGGATGACGAATCGCACTTCTGCCCTAAAGACATGGAATCCTAGCACATGCTTACTCGTATGTGTCCCAACCGTGCACGATCCCTCGAGTTGATCGTCGGCGACGAAACATGAGCGCTCTCTCTCTCTCTCACAATAACGTTTGTAGTGGAAGAAAGGAAGGAGGAGGAAGAAGGAAGAAGACATAGAAGTTTATGTGATTCGACAGAATAGCCCATTCTACTGGGTACTGATTCTCTCATTGTAACGACACTTCTTCGTTACAGCCATCTCCTCCTACAAACAGCATATACGATACAACATATTACATTATATATATATTATCACAAATGGGAACTCAAGAGTCGGAATCTCAAGAGTATTACAACCTTGAGTATATCGCCACCTGGTATCTGCATGGACAGTGACTGACTGCCAAACCTGCAGCTGCCTGCGACCCGTCTTTGGTCGAACCTGTCCTTCAGCCGGCCACCGTTGGGGTTGACCTGGCTGTTAGATCTCTTGGGCTGGCGGTCACCAGCCCGGCTGGGTCATATTCCTACTTCGCTGGACTTTGGCTCCCACCTCTTGTAGCTAGACTAAAGGCTGTATACTTATGGCCATAGACTTAAACCGTAAACTTAGGGCCATATAGTTAATGTTCATCGCTTTTGCTCTTGTCCTCTGCGCAACCTTGGTTGCCCAACTCCCGACTGTCGTCCTGTGAAGCCAGTAGCCACCTGTCTTTTGGTGGAAGTCTGACCCCCTTCACTTCTGTAGCCTAACTCATGGGCATCCGGTTACTCCAACGTGGCTGCCACCTCGTGGACCTGGTTGTTGCTTGCAATCTGGTGAAAGACCAACTCCACTCCTTACAACTCTAACAAATGGTTAATATAATTTTTTTACATTAAGACTTGTTTATATACGTTGAAAATATGAGAAACTGAAATTTAAGAAATAGAGAAGTAAAATGAAAAGGAAAATTAGAAAATAGAAAAATTTGTAGGATTATTTGTGTATGTTGTGTGGAAATTTCAAAAAAATAATTTTAAAAATGTATAAATATATTTTAAACATAATTTTACAATTTTTGTGTAATTACAAATTTAACGATGGTCAAAAGACTGAGTAAGATGCACAATGTCATGAAAGTGCATCATGATGAAATTTCTTGACTTAATAGGTAAAAAATGAAAAAAAGAAATTTTTAGTAATAAATTTTTTTAAAATTTTCTATATTTTTCAAAATACGCGAATACTCAAAAAAAAAAGTATTCTTATTTTTTAAAATTTTCTTTTTCAAGATTTTCAAAAAAGATAAATTCCTTCCTTAGTTAGAATATTAACAGAAAAGTTATAAATAACGTTGCTTCATTTGATGGAAACGAACCAAAATTCTAAATAACGATCAACTGAAGTTCAACCAAATCTTAAAATTTATGTCATTGAAATTTAACAAATTAAATTTATTCTAATTGAAACATTTGTGTCGATTGAGCCTGAATGATGGAAGTCATGGCTCACTCAGAATCATATAATGACGGGTCGCCCACCGCGAATCGACAAGAATCTCGCCCGAACGACGCGTCGTCTCTCCCGCTGCAACGCCTCTTCTCCGCCTGTCGCAGCGGGTCGTCTGCTCTCCTCGTCGCCGCGAACTCCTCGCCATTGATTCGTCGCCGCCGTTGTTGCGTCTCCTTCTCGCTGCTCCTCGTTGCCCGTTCTCCTCGCCACCGGTTCGTCGTCTCCTCGCCACCAGATCGCCGTCTCCTCGTCGCCCGTTCTCCTCGCCACCGGTTCTCGCCACCAGATCGCCGTCTCCTCGTCCCGTCTCCTCCTCGCCTCGACTCTCCTCGACGCCTTCACGACTGCGTCACCGTTGATCGCCCCTCCCCCAACTCGAAGCCCTAAAATCAAGCCGAGGTAAAGATCTCATTTTTCCGCCGCCCTAAAATCACTGCCATTGTTTTTTACTGATATTGGTTCATCGATCTGTTTGAAATCACTTCCATTTTGTACATGATTGAATGAAAATCACTGCCATTTTTTTTATCGAAGTGTTCTCAATCACTGCCCTAAAATCAAGCCGAGGCCAGATCTGAATATTTTCTAACTGATTGGTTCATCGACCTGTTTGAAATCACTTACATTCTGTACATGATTGAATATTTTCACCAACCCATGACACAAACATGAATGTTAAAGTTGCAGTATTTGAATATGCAGTAGTTGAGTGAAATAAAAATAGTCTCGGTTGAACCAATATTCAACTAAACTGTTTTTCAGTTGAATATGCAGTTGAGTGAATGTTTGGTTATTGTTTCATGTTGTTTCTATCTGTTAAATTGTTGCTATTGTTAGGTAGAAAATGTCTTCCCAAGATAAGAAGAAGTGTATGTTACGATCCTTCCTCGATCATAAGGGATAACGATGAGAATGCAATAGAGCTATGATGATAATAGAAGAGATAACAGTAGATTGAAAGGAAATAACCACAAACAGTACAACCACTATTCAAGAGGTGGCTGGTCTCTCCAAGGTTCAGACACCACAAGACAAAAGCATAACCCTAATCTCATAACATGTCAATATATAGGGACACCTTATTGGAAATAACAAAACCCAAAAATACCCTTGGTGCCTTTCATTAACGTCACATATGCCCTGCCGCTGATGAGACCTTGTCCTTAAGGCCCAGATATAAACGTTTCATCTTGGCATAATCTTCCTAGGTTGTCGTTAGCATGTCTTTGCCTTCCCATTGAACCAGGATGCCTGCCCTTGTTGTATTACCCCTCTGGGCTAGACGACATGCCAGGATCGCTGCTGGTGTCTTGTCGATACTAGGATAGTCGACCGGAGTGTCTTGTGCTATAACTTCCCCCACCAGGCCTTGTTTGCATCGCACCTGTGAGATGTGAAAAACTGGATGAATCTGCAAGCCCAACAGAAGCTTGAGTTTGTATGCTGCTTTTCCCACTCATCCCATGATTTGGAAGGAGCCATGGTATCGGGGCACCAAATTCTGATTTGGGCGACGGATCGCTGCATGTTGCCTATACAGTTGCAGCTTTAGGAAAACCCACTCCCCAATTAGAAACTCCTCATCCCACCGATGTTTGTCTATTGATGACTTCATTCGGTGCTATGCACGAGCAATGTTCTCGCGGATGAGTTGAAAGATTTGTTCATGGTCACAAAGTTCTGTATCCATTGCCTCTAGCTTGGTAGTGTCGGGAACGTACGATAGTGGTGGGATGCCGTATAAAGCTTGAAACGAAGACATTTTGATGACTGAATGGTGAGAGAAGTTGTACCAGAATTTGGCCCAAGGTAACCATTGTGCCCACTAAGTCAGCTAGTGGAAGGAGAAACCCCGTAGGTAGGTTTCCAATGTTCAGTTGGTGATCTTCATTTGGCCATCCGTTTGAGGGTGGTAAGTTGACGACATGTAGAGTTGGGAGCCTTGCAATGCCATCAGCTCCCACCAAAACTTGTTTGTAAACACGACATTATGGTCACAGACTATTGTTTTGGGGACTCCATGTAGACGACGACAATCTCCACAAAAATGGCAACCACGTCCTTAGCTGTAAATGGGCGTTTCATTGTATTGAAGTGACTGTATTTGGTAAAACGGTCCACAATCACCATAATCGTTGTTTACCTTGTGATGGTGGCATTCCTTCAATAAAATTCATGCTAATATCGGTCTAACTGTGTATTGGAATTGGAAGTGGTTGTAATAGCCCGGTAGGAGCCAAGTTGTCGTACTTGATACGTTGGCACGTATTGCACTCCTTGATATATTGTTTTAGATCAGCTTGCCAGCCTTTCCAATAAATACTTGCTTTCATGCATTGGGCCGATTTATGGAACCCTGAGTGGTTGGCAGAGGGGGTCTCATGGAAATTCGTGCAACAACTGTTTACGCAACGATGACTTGTTCACAATGACTACGTGGGTTCAACGCTCCTTGCTGCCACTGTGCTAGGAGTTGTTGGTACTCATCCGATGATGCATGGATGGCCTTGATGTGCTACAGCCAGATGGGCACCAGGATGGTGATGGCCTGACATTGTGATGGTTCCCATGGTTGTTCTTGGCAAGAAAGGGTGTCTACAGCGACATTGCTGCGGCCTGGCTTATATTCGATCACTTAATTGAAGCCCATCAATGTGACCAACCACTTTTCTTGAGCATGTGTCTTAATTTGCTGATCTGCTAAAAATTTGAGGCTCAACTGATTGGTGCGAATGACGAATTGCGCCCCAGTAAAAGTTGCCTCCATTTCTTCACAGCGATAAGCACCGCCATCATCTCTTTCTCGTAAATGGGAAGAAATTGCTGCTTGCCCTTGTAAGCTTGGCTCATGTATGCGATGGGATGTCCCTCTTGCATGAGAACAACTCCCATTCCACGACCTGAAGTGTCACACTCCACCACAAAAGTTTTGGAAAAATTAGGTAAGCGTAGAACTAGGGCTACGGTTAACACCCGTTTCACCTCCCCAAAGGCTTGTGATTGTTTCGACCCCCATTTGAAGTTGTTGACTTTCAGCATACTAGTTAATGGTTGGGTGATCTTCTTGTAATCTTTAATGAAACGTCGGTAATACCTCGAGAGACCTAGAAATCCTTGTAACTCCTTTATTGTTGATGGTTCCTTCCACACACACACCGCCTGGATCTTGCTTGGTTCCATCTCCACACCATTGGGACCCAACATGTGTCCCAAGTAGGAAATTGAGTTGACTGCAAATTGACACTTGCTACGCTTGGCAAAAAGTTGATGCTTACTTAAGGTGGTTAACACAATTTCTTGATGGTGTAGATGATCATCCTAAGTAACACTATAAACGAGTATATCGTCAAGGAAAACGAGAATGAAACGTTGCAGGAAGGGGCAGAATACCTCGTTCATTGTTGCTTGGAAAGTGGCCAGCACGTTACAAAGCCCAAAAGGCATAACCGTGAACTCGTAATGGCCATTATGAGTTCGAAACGTGGTTTTATGAATGTCCTCCTTTGCCATTTTAATTTGATGGTACCTAGAACGAAGGTCTATTTTAGAAAACCACTTTGCCAAGCCCAACTCGTTCAATAGTTCATTGATCACCGGCATGAGATATTTGTTTTTCACCATTGCACGATTCAACTCACGATAATTGACGCACATGTGCAAATGTGCCACTCCCCGTCCTTCTTTTTAATCAACAGCACCGATGACGCAAAAGCACTAATACTTAGGCGAATGAAGCTTTTTGTCAAATAGTTCTGTTTTTGTTTTTCGATTTCCCTTTTTGAAAATGCGCATAGTGGTAGGGATGTATCACTATCACCTTGCCTTCATCTTTCAACTCTATCGAATGTTACACGGGTCTACTTGGTGGGAGCTCTTTTGGCTTCGTAAACACCTCATTGAATTGCTCCAGCAAATTTTGAACCATAGGTTGAATCGGATTTCCCTCACCATCGTTTGGATCCTTCGCCACTTGCTCTTCGACCAACACCATGTAGGAGATTTTCTTAACATCCTTCTCGATTTCTGTCGTCGTGGCCATCTTGATTTGCCCCACTTCTGTCCTCTTCTAGGTGACTAGTTCTCCTTCATATTCAAACTTGCATGTCCAACGTTTAAAGTTCAGCATCCCCTCGTGGTTTAAGCTAGTGCACACCGATGATGATGTCGCTCCCCCCCAAGGGGACCACAAATAAATCTAGCGTAATGGCTGTTCCTTCCATTGTCATACGGATATCTGCACAGAAGCCTGTGCATTTCACGAACTTGCCCGATGCCATTATCACCTTCAGCCCTTTCCATTCGAGTAGATGTAACTTCAAGCTTTTCACCAATCTTTCGTTGATAAAGCTGTGAGTGCTGCCAGGGTTGACCAACACGGCCATATCTCTATTGGTGCAGTTCTCTTGAAGTTGTATGGTTTCTAGGTGGTCGTTGCCTCATAACGCATGGACTGTAATTTTCGGATGCTCTATCACCACATCCATTTGTCAAGTTTGATCTTTGCCATCTCCACATCCTCCTTGACGTCCTCTTTGACTGCACACAACCAAAACAATTTTTTTTAACCTTGCATACATGGCCCTTGTGGTATTTCTTGTTGTAGCAAAAATAGAGCCCCAATTCGTGCCAACCTTGTTCTTCCTCTGGTGAAATTTGTACCAACTTGCGTTTCCGCGGAGGGCTAGTTGAATTGCCCTGTGACTGGCTCGAACCTTCGTTGGACATCGACATAGGTGACTTGCTCCACTTGGATGCAGGCATGGTTGAGTAACATGATGTCGCCGGGAATTGTGGGCGACTGTGTCCCAGCTGCCGTCGTAAGTTGAGCTTTGACTCTTGTAGCTTGGCCAGCGAAATCGCCTGTGCCATGCTCGTCGGTCTTAAACACTTCACCTCGATCTGTAGTTCGTTCATCAAGCCCCTTACAAAGTAAGAGACCAAGCTCTCCTCTGACACCCCTCTCACCTGAGTGGACAATGTATCAAATGTGTTTTAGTAATCTATCATCGCACCCTGTTGATGTAGTTTGAACAGCTCCTCTTTGAAATTGCACTGCACATCCTCCCCAAAACATGTGATGAGGTTCATTGCGAATGCTCCCTAGTCTATCCATGTCTGGTTCCCTTCTGTTGATTGGAACCATTGGTGTGCATTACCTCGAAGGTTGAAAGTTGCGATGGTGACCCATTCGGTAGTATTAATGTTGTAATATGCGATGATCCTTTCCATAGTGCTACACCATTCCTCCAGGTCTTCACTATTGTCAAATAGTGGCAACTCTACCTTGAAGTTGTGACTAGCAGCGTTTTCGCCGAAAGAACTCCTGTCTTCACCCCCAAACCCCAACTGGTGCGTTTGGGACGTCCTATTGCCTAGTCCAACATCGTCCACACACCCTTCCAACACCACTAGATGTGCATTGATCTTCTTCAACATCTTGATCACCGAATGCTCATCATCGATTGCCATTGGAAGGTGTTGCTTGCGAAAGATGGGTGCAAAGTATTGGCTTTGATACCAATTTGTTATGATCCTTCCTTGATCGTAAGGGATAACGATGAGAATGCAATGGAGCTATTATGATAATAGAAGAGATAACGGTAGATTGAAAGGAAACAACCACAGACAGTACATCCACTATTCGAGAGGCGGTTGGTCTCTTCACAGTTTAGACACCACAAGACAAAAGCATAACCCTAATCTCACAACATGACAATATATAGGGACACCTTATTGGAAATAACAAAACCCCAAAATACCCTTAGTGCCTTTCATCAACGTCACAATGTAGTTATCATCTACGGCTGCTCGTAACCTTCCCTTTACGTCTTACTCTCTCCTCTTCCCACTTCGTTGGAAACCCTAGGGGCTAGAGATTGCCTTTGACCACGTTCTCTTCTGGGATTCATTGCTTGTGGATGCCTCGATGTTGTGCTGTTCTGGAGGTACGGTTGCCTGACTCGATTTCTCATTTTTTTAGACATGGACGTGGCATCAGCACGATAAATGACATTTTTGTAGGGGTGGCTCTGATCTGAGCAAGTTGGATTTATAATGCTTGTTGTTTTGAAGGTTCCATTTATGCTTTCCATCTGTTTGATTATGTTGTTTTCAATTTAGTGGGGGTTTGTGTCATTAGATTCATGTGGGAACGAAAGTGATTTCCACCCATTTCCCATGTATAAAAGGAGATATTGTCAACCATTTTCAATGGTTGATGTTGGGGTTTAAATGCAAAATTTCACCAATCGTTCAAAGGCTTGTGCCTTGTGTAGCCGTGTGCAAAGTGGCCTGCTCACTGTGATACTCCCCATCTACCATGTTATTGTGAGACATGAATCTCGTATCACAACACGGACGCCATGTTGGTTCCTCCATTTTGAGCACCATTGTTTGGCAAAGGAAGGGAGAAGGGTCCTACACTCTCAACAAGTTTCAATGCGACATCCCTAGTCCTACTCTTCTTCATTAGCCTTTGTCCAGTCTATGAACACTAGCAATTTGTCTAGATGTCCCTAAATTTGTTTTTATGGTTTTGATGTATGTGTTTGGTATGGTGTTCTCTAATGAGTGTGGGTTACGTGATTTATGTGGTGGGTGGTGTGAACATTCTTTTCCATCACTCAGATATCCTCTCTAAATAACTACCGGGCTATGTGTTGTTTTGTCCAAATTCTTTCTATATGTGCATTGTGGTGGCATGTTTTATTTATACCGACATGTCATGTGGGTTGATTGTTCTGTTATAGGTTTGAGATGTAGGGAAGATGCTTGAGAAAATGGTCAAGAGAAATGTGATTTTGATAAAAGGATATTTGTTCATAACACGATTTTGAAGAAATTTTTTAGTTGTAACTTCCTATTGAATGTGTATTGGTCAATGCTATATATGGGTTTTGTTGGTTTTTCCCTTCTATTATATGATGCTTCTTTGGAAATGTTATTTACATGTAAAAAAAATAAATTCAGCTATTATTTTCTATTTTCCTTGTTGCATACAAGCCAAATTTTCTTTTCTAATTGTTTCCCATGTCAAGCACAAGCACCAAAATATTGATTAAATAGAAAATAAATTCCATTATTTGTGGTTTCCATTGGCTTCCTTTTGACTAACAATTCTCATTTTCTTTTGTTTCTATGGCACAAAATGGGCTTTTAGATCCATGTGAGCAGATTGGAACTGTGTGAATTGGTATGAAGTTGTTTTTTATTGTCCTAGAGGCTTTTGTATATGTTAGAGTGTATTAATATATCAAACCTATTTGTGAGTGGTGGGTTTAGTCCTACGCTGGATATTTTGTAGCAGCCACTTAATTGTGACCTCTATATATAGAGGTCTTATCATTGTTAGTGAATCCAAGTTCACCTTTTTTTTTTTTTCACATGGTATTAGAGCCTAGGTTTTGAGAATCGTAGGGAGAAAAATCTACATAGGAAGGAGAAAAATCCTAGCCATTGTTGACCACTCCTTCATTTTATGTGCGATGTTTGTTTAATTTAGTTTTTGTTAATTTCTGTTTGTCTTGTTCATGCCCTTCTCCTCTCCTCCAACCAAAAAAACCTTAGCCACTCCAAATCTTGGCCTATGCACCACACACCATGTACCTTACTCCTTTCCATTGTCAACATGGTGCCCTGATGTACATCATTGGCCTTCTCACGTCCCTTCTCTAGCTACCATTCGTGGCTCCTGAGGTCTCTTTCACTATCTTCACATCATCTATCTCTTCCAATGGTTGCTACCACTATCATCCCCTCTAGTTTTTTTACAGCTGCTAGGGCCCTCCATTTGGCCTTTCTCCTACCATCAGTGGCACTCTATATCATCATCAGTGCCATCAATCTCACCTCTATTTTCTCTTGACATCACTTGCACTGCTCCAAGCTTCTTTTGCAATTGCCAACCATGCCAATGTTGCTTACACAAGCTATGGACCCTAATAGGGCTTTCTGCCACTACGGATGGCCATTTCTGACCTTCCTATTCTATCGTCATCTTTTGCTAAAACCTCATCTACCACCTTCAACCTCATCAACCTTCCATTCACTGCCACTGTTAATACCCATTTGGGTTTTTTGTAGGTGGAACTAGTAGATAAAGAATGGGAAGATGGTTGTAGAGCACATTAGCTTAAAAAGGGAAAAGCAAGAGTGGAGAGAAGTGGTACATGGCACAATGAGAAAAAAAAAAGCCACGTGTTAAAAATTTTCAAAGTATTAAAAGAAAGTGTTTAAGGGGAATTAGAGAGAAAAGTAAGTGCACGTCAAAAAATTTGGAAGCAAAATATTTTTGATGATAGATCACACCTGTCTCCCTGTTTTTTACTGCCTTAGATTATAGCAATTGATGATTAATCTACTACTATTTGGGATATAGTTCCTTTTAGACTTATATTATTCTTGCTGTCGCTTGTCGTTGCTAGTCATGTTATAATAACTACTACTACTGCCTTTTGCCCCTACTAATATTATAGTAATTGATCTTTATCTTTCTCCATGTCTTTGTTTTTGATGTTTTAATTTATGTCAAAGTCTACTGAGTTGTTGTTAAGTTTTTGTAAGTTAGATGCTCTAATTTGAAGGCAAGTGTAAAAGTATATCAATGTATTTGCGTCATGTATATGTCGTGGGTTTAACCTCACATTGGATATTTTGCAATGGACACTTAATTGTGACCTTATATATAGACATTATATCTTTGCTAGTGAATATAGCTTACTTCCTATTCTTTGTTTTCACAGTATATTTGCTTTAATTTTTATCTTTGAGATTTGAACTATTTTGCAATGCCAAACAGTAGGGGTATGAGTCTTGAAATTATTTAAGTACTGGTACTATTGATTTAGCTGGAAGGATATTGATATGTACTTTTGCTTCTGGCTTATTTTTAGTATGTACATGTACATTTACATGTTGTCCATTTGATGCATTTGCAGATGTTTTCAAACTAACCAATGTCCATTTGGAGCATGTTGCACTCAATGCGGAAAACATCCTTGAAAGTCCAAATCAATTGCATTAGACAAGTCCAACACTATTCTTGACCTAGTCTCCAAAAGATTTATGTGACATTGCAACAATGATTAGGTCTCATAAAGGTTCTTCCTCCTTCTTTATTCTTGTAGATGCTATATTGGGTTTATCCAACAAAAATGTACTCTTGGGGGATCTGAATTTATTGATTGTCTGGATTTCTGTTGTTGAGATATAAAGTTGCATACTTCCATTTCTTTTCCGCATGTAGGAAAACCTTTTTTTACCATAACCTGCCATTTCATTGAGCAAGTTTGTTTGTGTATGGATGATTTTTTCCTTCCACTTGGAAAGTACAGATTTTGGAGTGATATTGTGCACTTTTGTAAGGAGGAATATCTAATGCTATTTTAGTGTTTCCATCATTGTTGTTGATGTACTAGCAATCTAGCATCCAATAAACATCCATCACAGCTGCTGCTGCTGCATGTGCATGTAGTCTTTCTTCTTTCATCCTTTTAATATGCTAGCATTTTTGATAGAGCCTATAAATATGCAAGTGCATTTCTACATCATAGTTTGACATCTCACACTGTTATTGAGCCAGGTCTTAAGGAGTGCTGTGAAGGAAAAGTCTCATTTATTTTTCTCCATGCTCGGTAGTTCTCTAACAGTACCTGGCAATAGTCCTCTCTTTCGGCGATCTGGTAGCAGGGCTTCATTGTCTGAGTTTGGTAAAGAGTATTTTTTTTTACATAATTGTTGATTTTTCATTTGCTTTCTCTTAATATGTTAATCTTTTTGAGGGAATCTAGCTTTGTACACTTGTATAGATTAAAGTGAACTTGGAAAATTAATAACAAATGATTTTTGTTTCAAACAGAAGCAACTGAAATGAAAACTGGAAGCTCTGTAATGCCTGTAACATCGTTTACACCATCACCAATATTCTTATGGAGATTTAAGGTACCTGATTTCCTTTGTTTCAATCTCAGTTAGAATCAATTCATTCATAGTTGTTATTTTTCATATAAGACGGTAAAATGCTTGAACATACTTGATGGAAAAAAATCTAGATGACATAAGAAGTCAAACTTCTGCTGATGAACAATTGGAAATTTGCATAAATCTAGTACTTTAGTGTACTAGTGTACACTACCAAATGAAATCTCTCTAACCCTATGAAATGATCTCTCTTTTTATCATTACTACACCTATTACTCTAAATCTATTGTTCTTATACCAACCCTTTCAGGTGTTACTGTTCCTCTTGTGGTGCATCCTCTGCTGCAAGGTTTGTTGACGTGTTTTCCATGAATTATAGGAATCAGAGTACTATTCTTTCTTGGCTTATTTAAAATAGGAGCATGGCATTGCTGCCATCATCTTGTAATCTTCTGAAGCAAGGCATCTTAAATATGCAGATTGGTTGGGATTCTGTAATGAGAATGGATGCCAGAGTTAGAAATATTTTTTTTTATGAGGCTTTTTTGTATTACAACCCTCTTCTTCTTGTGGTAAGTTGTTTATGTTATTTGTAGTTTTTGCTGCTATTTTTTCTTGGTTCCTTGGCTGACCTCACCTAATGAGATTATGACATGGGTGGTTGTATTTTTTTTCTCAGTTCCTCTTATAAAATACCTTTTTTCTTGTAGACAATGATGATCTGGCTTTGGGGAGTCAATCTTTGGGTATTTTCACAGTCATCAGTGAAGTACTCAAAAATATTTGATCTTGATCATAATCATCTTACTCATAAAGAGATATGGAAGGTAATTTGGGTTCATGTTATCTGTCTTGTCTTTGGTGTTTTGACGTTTCCTTTTGGGATTGGTAAAGCATAAATTTAATCCAAAGTTCAAATTCTGTTTGCAATTACAATTTGAAAATGCAAATATATTTTTGCGAGTATGGTTAATACAAGGTAGAAAAGTTACTTTGTATCTAAATTTAATAAAATTTACATCCAAGGTTTTCAACATTGATTTCATGTTGGTTTTTGGTTATTTAAGAAATCAATGCATGTTGGACTTAAGTAAAAGTGCCGCTGAAAGTTTGTGAAAAACACAGAAGTTCACAAAAAATGTTCAAAAATGTCACGTTTCGGAATGTACATCTGGAACAAGCTAAGAAGGCAATAATACACGTCCACAAACAATTTATTTTAAATTTTGGACATTATGATATTAAAAACATACAATAAATCAATACTAATATGTTGGAGTACAAGAAATTGCTTAAAAAATAATGATAATGTTTGGGATTATGACTTGGATTGTTGTTATTGTACTTGTATGGGTGCCTACGTGTCTTGGTTTATCTTGTGGTTGCATTGACGTATTGATAACTATGAGTGGTGGCTAATTAGTGCTTACTTCTTGTTTTCTCTTGCATGCATATTTGATATGAAGATACATCTTTACTTTAAGATTTTTTAAATTCTTTTTCCCGAACTTTGTGGTAGATATGCCATTTATCTGACTTTTTCTTGCATATTTTGATGCATGGGCAGTGTGCTACTTGGATAACTATCATTGTTCATTCTAGCATGACGGCTTATTTGTATCTCTACTCACATAAGGAAGTATCATTAGCTGCATCACAACCAGTGTAATATCCATCTATATTATGTGATTAATTAGTCTGGTTTCTCATTGTGAGTTCATTATTTTTATTCTTGACTATTTACAATGGACTGTAAATTGCAAAAAGGAGATGATGAAAACCTTATTCCAAATATTGCTCCAGATGGGCAAAGATTTTAAGTTTACCCTATGTATTAATTTTTTGTTTTCCCCTTTTTTCTTCAGGATAGAGTCATAGATCTTATTGTCTTTGTAAATGCTAATTATAAATTATATTGAACTTTATTATGTTGGATGATGGACAAATTTTTTTGGATAAATGATGTAATCTAGGAAGTGTATGACAAAGCGGTAACTAGCATTAAAATAAGAGGAGGTAAATTAAATATCCCTAATGTAGCTCTGTATCAATGACCCAAGATTCCAAACTAATCTCATAATCTTCCCCAAAATGTTTGAATTTTATATTTCTAGGAGTAAAAATAGGGATTTTGACGAGGACATTGCCCATAGACCAAAGGCAGTTTGGCCTAAATGGAGAAGCTCCTTCAGAAATCTGTGCTCTAAAAGAATTACCTATTAAGAAAAAAGCAAAAGTTTATGAGACGTGCATGATCCATCTGTGCAACCATTTTTTGTGTTCAACTGCTAAAAAATTGTTTTCAATGTTAGTATGATCAGAAAGAGAATGTTAAGATGGATTGAAATGGCAAGTATGGCTGTTAGAGGTGCTTAACCAAAGGATCTGTGTGGTTACTTAAGTCTGTGTGGAAGGGCAAATATCGTACAAAGTGCCTTGGTGGTGCATGGGTGCCTATGTAAATATATATCTATTACTTATTTAATAATAATAATAATAATTATAAGTACTTTTAGCTCTATTATTTGTCAACATTTAAATACATAAATTATCTTACAATAATATCAAAAGAAGAAGTGTAATAATACTAATATGCGTATCTTAGTAATATATACTTATATATTACAAGAATTATGTATATTTCAATAGTATTCCATCAAATATAAACACAGATAAGTTTTTTGCAAGGAAATATGTTAGAAAATTTAAATATGTTTAATTAAATGGATCTAATAGAAAATTAAAAGTTAAAAGTTATTAATGTTGAGCTGCAAATGCTTAGATGGATAAATGATAATACTATAAGGGATAAATTAGATAACAATTTTATTAGGAATAGGGTAGGAATAGCGCCAATTGAAGATAAGATAAGAGAAAATTGGCTTAGGTGGTTTGGCCATATCCTTGGGAGGTCAAAGAATGCACTATTTAGGAGATGAGAATTAAAAATGTAAAAGAAACTAAAAGTAGAGAAAGGCTTTAAACTACTTGGTTAAGCATTGTGAGAAAAAAATTAAATTTATGTAGTTTATTCTAAAATTTAATTGTAGATAGAAATACATAAAAGACAAAAAATTCATGTGGTAGATCTCATGTAATAGGATTATGGCTTGGATTGTTGTTCTTGTTCTTCAAGGTGAGGTAAGGAGGACCTTCAAGGTGAGGCCTTGTCACACCTTCGGGCCTAGGCTTCACCTAGTCATCCACCTTAATAAGTATGGTTATTTCATGGTTAATTGGTCATTAAGAAGTTCAAAAGCTGATGGTTTTTATTGATTGTGCAAAAGTCCACCTTATTTTTCTTGTTTCTTTGTTGAAGCATCAGGTGGGGCATGTGTTGGTGGCTGCCACTACCCCTCATCCTTTTACTCAAATTCCTTTTAATTTATTGGAGAGGAGGATGGTCAATCATCATGTTAAAGTGGTAGCTGAAATTCTAATCTAGTTGGAAGGCATGGGGATGTAAGTTGCTGCATGGGATGCTTGTTATGATAGCGAATGACAGTTTCCAGCATGATTGCAAAGCATCAAAGATGCAAGTGGGTCATTGGTTCCAGTGAAGGTGTAGGGTGGTCCAATGTGGTGGCCACGTTAGGGGGAGGAAAGTATGGTATTCTAGTTATTGAGCGCTGTGGGATTAATGGGTGAAGTGGGATGAATAGGTTCAAACTTCAAACGTTAGGTGGTGCTGGCCATTGGAGTTAGTTGATTTGGTTAGTAGTTAATAATGTGTTTTTGCATTAATAATTGATATGTAAATTTGATAAAAATAAAGATTATAATGATGGCGGATATAAATAGCACATACAAGGGCACTCCCTTCACAACTAGTGATTCTTGTCACTTTGTTCTTCCACTCTGAACTACAAGGACGGTAGGTCACTGTCTGTTGGGATTCTCCACTTCTGGGAAAGTTTTAGATCCATGGAGCTCATCTGATCTAGTGGCTTATCATATATTGAGAAGCTACCGATTGGCATGATTGGGAGATAGCAGTGTTTTAGGAGGCCATTCCAAGTAGTTTGGTGCATGGAAACTGGTGGTGGCTCGTTGATGATTAATGAGGTGGTTGTCTGCTGTGTCGTTGATCTATGTTGGTAATGGCCTGAGCAACATAGGCCTACCTAGGAGGATTGGGAGAGGAAGTGTGACAAGAAGTCTAGGATGTGGAGAGGATGTGAGGAAGAGAGGGAGAGAGAGGTTGAGAAGGGAGATGAGAGCATGAGAAGGGAATACTGATTTTACTTAATGCATGACCCGATACATTGCATGGCACTGCTTAAATAAAAGTGTTTAATGTGCCATTCACATGACTCAAGAATGAAAAGAGTAAGACAAAACAATGATAACATGGAGAAAATGATGGCAAGGGCATATTTGTTCTGCAACCCACAAACTTGCCTACATGTCCTTTATTCCATGCAGTCTTGTGTGTTGCACAGTGGTTGTTACGGTGCAGCCTTGGCAGAGCCTGTATCAGTCTGTCAGCTCTACTCTGAGAACTCCAGGGCCAGATCAGCAAGGAAGCCTGAGATTTCTTATTGCGTGTGATCATTCAATATGGCTTTTCGTTCAATAGTTTATAAAGATTTGAAGCAAAACATAATGCTACGATAATTTTTGGAAGCAAAACATAATGCTATGATAATTTTTGGAAGCAAAACATAATGCTACGATATTGTGACTTTTGTCAGTCTTCTGGTCGTCTTGGATTCACTAGAATTCAATGGTATCAACAACGTATCTGCTATAAATAGTATATTATGGGTTGGTCTTTAGATCTTGTTGAAAATCAATGTGCAACTCTGTAAGGCTTGTTCTGGATGTCTCTTATTGGTTTAATGAGAAGCATATTATTTCTCTCAAAAAAAAATCAATGTGTTAATGGTATCCACTATGTGGTGTAGACCCAAATGTTTCCTATAAAAGCCATCACAATCATTAAAAGGAATATTATAACTCCAAGAAAATATGAATATTTTTTCTCTTATTTTCTTAGACATAGAACAACAATCAAAAGCAATTTATTTAGTTCTTTCCTGCAACAATGAAATGGAATTATAAGAAAATTTTTCATCAATCATGATATGGTGCGAGTACCAATTGTGGCTAAAATGAAATAGAATCATTTGTCATTCACTAGGCATTTTTAAAGAATTCCAATAGGTGAAATATTAATATAGCTAAAATAAGTAGAAGAGGACCTAGAAACACATGTTCTGTGGAGTAAAGAACATTTAATTAGGCATGATTTAGCAAAGGAAGTGGCAAAAATGTGATGGGCGGAGCTAAATGCAAACTGTGGATTAATGTTGTCAATCGCAGGAATAAAGGCTTAGTTTTTTACTTGTTTTGTTCTCACATTTTTGTGTTAGCATTTGTAGTTGAAGCTCCAAGTCAAGTGCACAACGTGAAATGAAATTGTACCATATCAAAGCATGAACTTTTAGAAGTCTCATTCAAAGCTAGAATGGAAAGACTAATTTTTCGGGAGACTATCTCAATTGATTCTTTTATGGTTTTACCACTCATAATTTATTTAAGAGCTTACCATGGTCAAATTCAATAATTAACATTGATTTCTTTTCCAATATGATTCTTTGTTTCATGGAATGGGAAATTATAAATAGAAAATGAAAAATGTAGATAAGAGGCTTTAGTTGAGCAGCATTCAAATGAAGATCAGTGACAGAAAATAAATAAAATTCATGTATCCACAATTTTAAAATAAGCACCCATAAATGCATTAATTATTGCAAGAATCATCCTTAGCAAGCCTTGGACTGATATAATATATATAAGTTCATCTGGAAAATCTATTCCTGGTTGACAAATTATACGCTCTTGGGATCTTAGCATTGGGATTATGCCCCTTCTTTGCGTTCATACTCTCAAATATTGATAAGATTCTTTCTATAGAATGGACAAGGTATGTAATGCTATACAATGGATACGTGGTGGTTGCAATATGGGGTATTGGACTTGTGTTAGAGCAAGCTGTATTTGTTTTGGACTTATATTCATGTAATTATCATAATTGCACCCGAATAATGTTATTAATCAACAAAAATTGAGATCTTTAACATTTAGAAAACTGATTTACATATCGATAATGTGATTATATATTTATATAGGACCTTTTAAAGTTACAGTTACAATGGTACCTACTGCCATGAATGTGAGAGCAAACCATTGATGGGGTTTTGTGGCAACATGAATCAAAAGGTTTCATATTTGCATATTTCTATAACACCTCAAACCATTTTAAGGTTGGGTCAAACAAGTTGCTTTTATGTTGAAACTAGTTTCCATTTGTTCAAATGTTATTTGGCTATAATCACACCAAACAATGTTTCAGTTATTATTGATAATTAGTTAAAAAATATTTAGTAACAACAAATATTGGATCAGATAGATAAATCAAGTTGCGAAATGTTTGGGTTCATTTGTGAGTTGGACAATGCCATCCTTAGCATACTTCTTGGTATTTATTAATTAATACCTTTCTAATACTTAGCTTTAAAAACTCTCCTTGTGTTTCTACATGATGAGTGGGCGTTGTGGTTGTATACAAGGAGGTTAGAGCATTGCACCCATGAATATTGGGAATTGCTTACTCCTGTGGAAAATGATTTTCTAATTCATTCTTCCCATGGATGGTAAAAGAGATTACCATGCACGTCCTTGTCTTATATTTCTAATTTAATGTTTGGGCCATTCAATTTTTCCTAGAAATTGAAATAGCATCAGTGGTTACTATTTTTCTAATACAGTGATATTGCAGGTGATCCTATACATTGTTGTTCCTATGATTCTCATTTTCCCATTTGATATTTTCTATTTATCTTCTCGCTATTACCTTCTAAGGACGCTTTCTCGTATAGTTCTTCCGTTACAGGCAAGTTCTTTTGTATCAACATATACATGGTGCTTCATTGTCATTTTGCTTCTTGTACAATTTGCTAATGTTTATGTATAAAGATAATTCTGCACATGATTTTTATTTGACAATTTTAAGTGGAAACGGTAGCATTTCCCCTTCTTTGCATTTTTGATGACGCCTACAAATAATTGAAAACTAAGTGGATGCATTTTGATGCACTGATAACTTTCTAGTTTGATGCCTACAAACATAATTTTTTGTTTGAATGTTGTTGAAGCTCCATAATTGGTTTCCTATTATTTGTTAAACTAGATAAAACTCGAAACAGAATAAAATGGGATCTCATGTAGCAATAAATGCCAAATGTGCCATTTTATGAGGAATAGGCCATATTTTTTGGTATAGGAGGGGGTCTTCAGGAGCTGAGTGACTTGTTTGGCTGGGGCAGATGATGGAAGTGATGATCGGGTGGATGTGAGTTTTGGTGACTGGTTGAGTTAGATGAGATTATGAGAAGTTGGTTTTTTTTTTGTTTTGAGAAGTTGGTTTTGATTATTGTGGTGTTGAGTTTGGGCTAGGGTGTTCCCTTGATGGTGTGACTTTTCTTTGTCTTGATTTGTCCTGTTGTTTTTTTAACTGTCCTGTTGATTTGTTCTGTTGTCTTGATTTTTTGCAGGCAATAACATTTTCTGATTTCTTCTTGGCTGATATATTGACCTCCATGTCCAAGGTATACATTGTTGGCTTGCTTGATTATCATTTTTCACCATAGTGATTCATATTTTTCTCCAAAATTGCCTGGGAACAATTGGAAGAAACTTTTAGGTCCATGTACTTCAATAGTTAAGAATAATATAGTGTATGGTTTCCCTTTTTTCCACAGGAAGATGAAGCATTATTAAATGCGTAAATTCCATGTTGGTATACTGAATATGTTTGATTTTCAAGTTTTCCATTTGGTTTTATAAACATTGATTGTTAAATGCTTTTGTTTGGTCTTTTATATTTTTACAATAATTTTCATTGAAGCTACCCTTATTTTTTCTTCGCTTTTTCAGTCCGTGTCCATTAGTTGGAAACATATGTTGTAATCCTCATTTCACGGTTGTCAGAAGTTGCTATTTTCCTTTTGTTCCTCCTAGTTTTTGATGAAGCTACCTTTATTTTTTCTTCTCTTTTTCATTCTGTCTCCACTATTTGGAAACTAATGTTGTCATCATCATTTCTCTTTGTATGCTGTCCTTGTACTTATATTTTTTATGGTACCTAGGTAGTCATTTTCCATCCCATTGACATTTGTAATACAAAATATTCATGCTAATGCCATGCCAACATTTTCCAAGACCAACACATTTCAGCATTTGGGCAACATTTGTTGAAGTGTAAAACATTGGTCGCAATAGATGTAAAGAAAGAGTTGTCATCATTGCTTGTGTTGAACGACATGCAGTAGTAGGAAGGAGAAAAAGTTTGGAAGTTGAGAGGCAGAGCAAAAAAGCAATGGAAGGGTGGAGTCTGCTTTATGTACACATGAGAATGGATATAGATTGATTGAAAATAGGAATTAGGTCCATCATCACCACTGCAACAAGGTGGTGACGTGGTCGAGTTTTCTCTTCTCCTTTTCTCTCTTAAAACTTTACTTTGATGACATGTGAAAACAAGGGGAGGTAGAATATTGTTACTCTATTCACCATTATCAGCCCTTTATAAATAGAGGTTGCATAATAAAATTGACAATAATGTGGGGCTATTTCCCGCTGGTAATGTGGAATGACTCTTAGTTTTAATTTTCAATCTGTATGGTATCTATTTTGCTTTTTTCACAACGTTGATGTGAAAAACACTTCGACAGTTGAATTACGATTGAGATGTTTGTTGTTTATAATATCAGAAATTCACGTTATAAATCTGGGCCATGCCATGATACATCGTCTCATTTTTTCATAAGCGTAATGTTGCTGTGAGTGATGGGGCAGTCCATGCACTTAGTCTTTTATTTCAAAGAAATTTTTCTACATGTTTTCATCTGCACATATGTAAGCTACATAAGCAAGCTACATGCATGCAATTGGGTTGCAATGTAAGTCATTCACGTGGCTTACAAAATGTGCCATTCAAATGTACTAAAGGCCCACCTAGTAAGGCCAATCAATGATTGGTGAAGGCTTTCTTTTATGCTGAAATTGCTTGCATAAAAAAATTAAGGATATGTATCTGTTGGTAGTCTCACCTTTTCAACCAAATGTTACTATATTTCAAATTTGACTTAATTTTTTTATATTTTACAAAGATGGGTGAACTTGGGATATTTGTGACTGACTTACATGAGGAGTGTAACTATTTACTAGTTCGGTTCTGACTGATTCACTAGGGATACTTTGTTTTTTCTCGAATTTTCATTCTTGAAATGGAAGTTTTTTCTGGGCGCACTACAATTACCTGTTTTTCAATGGATTCTGTGGGTATAGTAAAAGAACAACTGTCGAATAAAATTCATCTTCAGTAGCAACTACCAGCAGTAGAAATAATTTTGAAGCTGACTTGCAACTTGATCCTTACCCTTGAAATGGTCACTCAGATGGTCGACCAGTGATGGTTATCTCATTTTTGTTTTTCATTCCTATTTCTTTTCCTCTTCCATTTTTTTCCTTTTTCCTTCCCATTCCTTCATCAATCTTTTATTATTATATTGTCTATTTCCGTAATTTCTTATTTATTTAGTTTTGAAAAAGCACAGGAAATAACAGAATATTACATTCTGAAGAGTAAATTTTTTATTTTTTTGAATAGTAGATTAGTTAATACCATAGAAGTTAAATTTATTAAAGGCTGTGCATAATTTTATACAAGAAGCAATCTCATAAAGAAAATTATGTGGTCGCATGTTTAAAGTTCTCATTTTCAGTTTCCATCTACTACCATCTCAATATTATTAATTTTTTTGTTACATTAGTTTTCACTTGTATTTTGTTCTTGGTGCAACTTTAGTAACTGCCAACTTAGTTTTTATCAGGTGCTTTCAGATTTGGAGCGCTCAGCTTGTAGAATGGTCAATAAACAGGTAAATATTAATATGTTGTAGTTAAAATTCATATGAAATGCAGTCATTTTTGTTTGCATAATTAATCTTTGTTATATGATTATTAATTTCCATAACACTGCCGTTTTATAAAAAAAATCCACACTTTTGCCCTTTTTTTTCGATTCATGTTATTTTTCTCAGGTTTAACAAAACAAATTGAAAGTTGTATGATTGTTCCGTAGAATAGCTCCATATTCCTCGTAACTATAATATTTGAATTAATGTTTGTTCTCTATAAATTCCTCTCCATCAATTTCTAATATTTGTGGCTGAATTTCTATAACAATAATATTAACCTGACGTGCTTTCACAGTTTACCAATTCATCGGTTACTTTTGTGCATTGGCCATTGGCTTTTTTAGGTGTAGTTTCATGTTCTAGTTTGAAGGTCTATCATGTTAAATGTTTGTTTTTTAAACAGCAATGGAATTGAATTTTGAGATGTTTTAGGATGGTTTTTCTTGTACACTCCATCTAAGTCTAGAGATATGACAATCAATCAAATATTTGGATTTTCTGGATTATTGAATTTGACATTTAATTATGAGTTGAGGATGGAGATGGAGACAAGTCGTCAGGGAGGTGATTTCAATAGATGGAAGGTTATTCATCAACATTGACAAGGGTCCTCAATCTCAAACCTCATCTGGTGGGATGGAGGAAGAGGGCTATACCCTCGATAATGGTGATGGGTTCCAGCATTGTTGTCATTGGCAATGCATGGGTTGTTCAGGAGCAAGAAGGGCTATGGGCTGGGTGCAATCGGGCAAAGGTTAGGTGCCTGAGATGCTATGTTAGGTTTAAAATGAACCTGGGATGAAATGTGTTGCAGATAGTAGTTAAGTTTTACAAGTATCAGATGAGCATAAAGAAGGAAAAGAGTGTGCCACGCTGGTGGCCTTATGAGAGGACTTTTTTGATTGAAATGTGGTTTGCTGGTGTGATGGAGAAGATATTTAATAGAATTGGGTGCTACTTGGTCTTCTCCTAGGGAAGGATGGGGAAAAGCAAAGCCTTAGTGCATCATGTGTTGGTGATGAGGAATAGCATCCCTTAAACAAACCATCTCTGTAAAGCTTGGTATACAAAGGAGTTTTGAAGGTGATGGGTTTGAGGTACAATGGTTGTAAGGTAGGTAGGGAGCTTGTTACGAGGGATAGGAATTTGTCCTAGAATAGGTGTGGACAATTGGGTCCTGTTGGCTGAGTTGGATGCTCAACTAATTGGTTGGTTTGGTGCAATGGAGGGGGGAGGTTGGCGTTGGGGTAAGGGTTAAGGTGCTGGATGATGGTACTGACTTGGAAAGAGGGTGGCAGGGTGGAAAACCTGGATGGGGTGTTTTATCCTTCTTTAGCCTTGGTGTATTGATGTGGTTGGACTGTAGATGTAGGGGGAAACATGTTTTTTCTTTTTCTCTTTTTTAATATCTCTCTTTTTTCCTTTTCAATAGGCAGACTTTTCCATCCTTTCTCGCTAGGGTAGATGAGAAATGGGAATGAATTTTGTATTTTATACAATGGAAATGGTGGGAAATGAATTCTTGCCATGTCAGTGTACACAAACATCCTTATTAGATGGAATTTATTTTCCACCATTTTCTTTTCGATCAATTCCAATGGCATAAACTCCCTTAGAGGTGCATCTACTGTCATTCTCTCGAAGATCTCTAGTGATGATGACATCCTCATATCATAGTGAAGGCCCTTGAGAACATGGAATTTTTTTTTATGGAATTAAACATTGCCGAAATTTCAACATCATAATTTGTTAACAAAATATGATTTTATTTATCATATTTCTACTCACTTGGTTTCAAAATAGTTTTACCAACAAATGTTAGTTTTTCAACTTGATGAAGTTCAATTCAAAATTGAAGTTGAATTTCTTGATTGGAGGAAACTTTGGTCTTCACACTCTTATTTTATCTACCAAAGGGGGACACAATTGTGGGCGTAGCAGTTGGTTTGGGTTGGTAGTTCTTCAGAGTTATGACATCCAACAGAGAACCTTGATCTCTCTACCTTTCCAAGATGTGCGCCTCCCTTTCCTCTTGGAATCCGGTCCTGCACTGTCTTCCACTTGCATAAATCTACCTCCAACTTTCACCCTTTTTTTTTCAGGATGCAGATATTAATGTTGTTTGGGGTATCAATAACCAAAATGTTTAGGAGGTGAATGAGGGTTTAGTGGTGGTTGGGGGGCTTCCGGGGAGAAGTCAAGTGAAGGTTGTTTGAGGCATGTTTATGCTAGAGTGGGGTCCGTCATTTGGATACATACCCTATCCTAAAGCTTAAAAAAATTGATGACAGTGAAGGTGATGTCATCTCCTCAGCCAGGCTCCTGTGTCAACAGCACAACAATTGGTGCCAACCAAAATGCCTAGAGAATAGCTGAAACCATCAGAAGCAGGCGGTGTTTGGTTTCAGACAACTTCCCTCTAATTAGCCTACCATCCTCAGTGACCAGGTTCTGCAATGACCAGAAAAGTATTCCTACCTTAATCACTTGTCTTGAGAGTTTCTTCCAAACACCTCTAACCACTTGACAAGTCCGGAACAAGTGGTCAATATCTTCATCTTTGGAACCACAAAGGACACATTTTAGACTGGAAGTATTAGTTTAAGCGCTCCTTCAAACCTTAGTAACAGATCTTCCATGAAAAGTGATCTATAGAAAACACTTCACTCTTAAGGGTGCTTTTTTTCTGCACCATTTTATAAGGTTGTCACTTCTCCAATTTTATTGGCCATAAACGTTGATAGCAAAACTGTGAACCTACCATCATTAGTGCATTTTCTGAATCAATTGGCGGGGAAAACGTTGAAAAGCTTCCCCAAGAGGTCAGTTACCTGGTCAATCTCCCTCTGCTGGTTCCAGCAGAGCTAAAGAATCCATTTCCAGTTGCTATCGAATTTTCCATTATCTAGCAGCCTCTCAAGGCCTGATATAGCAAGCTGCGAGACAGGAGCCTAAATGTCAAATGTGAAACAAGCATGACACGAATTAATAGGATAAGTTGAGAAGCATGGAGAAACCCTAAACGTCAATGCGTATATCCACTATTGACACCATCTTTCTTCATGGACAGGTTCATGTGGTCCCAAGTTAGGGGGCTACCAACCTCCATGGGTGTTGACACCTCAAGATGAGGGGAGAGAGAGAGGAAGGGGAGACGTAGAGTCTAATTGGAGGAATTCCTGGAGAAGATAGCTCTGGTGCTCTTTCTATATCCTCTAAGGCCCATGCAAGGAGTTGTGATGGGCTATTGAAGTGTCATTGATGCAACAATGAGGAATACAAGGCGGAGTATAGAAGTTGCATCCAATGATATCTTCTACATAAATTTGACTATCTAAATTTAATATTTTAAGATACTTTCCCTTTTGGTATTTTGCTTAACTCTGCAAGGTTTAAGACTATTCATGATAGTTTCCTTTTAGCAGGCCACTACTCAGAAATGAAAATGAACTTCAAGTCTTTGCTAATTTTTGTAACTTAAGTTTCTCTTGTTTTTCACATAGTAGGAAAATTCACTATATATATTTCTAGTTGATTTGACCAGAACTCAGTGTATTATGGTTATTTTTATCTAATAAGATATAATAACTTTACCCTTTGTCAAAAAGATATTTTTATAAGTTGAGAAAATTCATTTTTGATTTTTCATTGTTGTTCTTGCTCTTGGTTGAGATTTTTGGGAATAATTCCCTATGAACTTGCTTTTTGGGATTCCATTTTGTTTTCCTTATTTCTGTGTATCCAACTTACATTCTATTTTGGAAGGACCATATAGAGTATGAAGCAAAAAAGAAAAAAAAGAAAAAAAAAGGAGTATGAAGCTGATATTCAGGTTTCAGATCTATGAACATAACTCTAATATTTCTTCACTTTATGTGAATTTTTCGTTAGTATCAATTGCTAATCTTCTTTTATCATCAAGAACAGCTTGAATTTGAAGTGGTGCTACAAAAGTAGACATTAGTACCTCCCAATGCCACGCAACTGATAAATTGAAAATTGTATACTTTATTTTAAGAAACCTTAATAAATGTCTATTTTATTGTCGCTAGAGAGGTGAACATTTGCTCATTGTCACAAATTTAACTTTAAATCTCGTTAGAATTGTGAATTTCAGAATACTTTTACTACTGAAATCATCGTTTGATGTCATTTGAATCTGACATCCAAGAAGGTAGTCCTAAGTTTGGTGCATAAGGTAAACTGTATGATTTTAAGTATTCAAGGAATGTGAAGTAGCGTAATGTTGTTGGTTGCCATTTGTGTCAAATGTGAGTCGTGCATGATATATCCTTTTACATTTCTTTGTTCTTGATATGGAAGGTTGCGACAATTGCTTGGTTTGAAGCAGATTCAATATGCGGAAGTCATTCTTTTGCAATTCCTTCAGTGCTTGTATTTCCATACTTTTGCCGCTTCTTTCAATGCATTCGACAATACAAGGACACAAGGGAGAAATCCTGTCTTCTGAACGGTATCTCTTTTGCAGTGGCCACTTTCAGTTTTTTGTAGTCGTTGCTAGTCTGTTTTTCGCGTTGACTATTGTTATGGATAACACATCATGTAGTCAGCAGCTAACGCTCTATTTTTGTTTCTAACATGATTTTTGTTTGAATTTTCTCAGCACTTAAGTATGCCACAGCTGTTCCTGTGATTTTCTTTTCGGCTTTCAAATATCCTTTTCCTGAAATGTGGCCATATTTGTATTTCCCGCTTTGGCTCATTTCAAGTATAATTAATTCCTCATATTCATTTTTTTGGGATGTCACCCGAGACTGGGATTTGAGGTGCGTAAGGTTTTCGTCTTCTGCATTTTATAATTTCTTTTTATTATTTATATTCACAATTTTTTTGGTATTTGCAGCGTCTTCTCCCGAATATTCAAGTTCAAAAGTCCGACACCTTTTTCCAACATTTTTTATGGGCGTAGATGGGTATAGGGCCTTTGTCAAATACATTTCGTTATTATACTACCAAGTCGATTAGTTTGAATCCTGACTTTTCTGCAAATTGAATTTTGTGGTTTTGCAGTTTTACTATTGGGTTCTAGGAAGCAACCTGGTTCTCCGGTGCACCTGGACGTACAAGTTATCAGCCCATCTACGCCATAACTACCTTACTGTTTTCGTAATAACAGCTATGGAGATATTTCGCCGTTTTCAATGGATTTTCTTTCGGGTGGAGAATGAGTGGAACAAGATGGCGCAAAAAACAGGAGGCGTTCAGCTTGCCATGGAAGAAAATGAAGAAGATAGGTTGCTTAGCTCCACCAATCGCGATATATAACCCGAAAGTTTTATTTATCATTTGTCGGCCATGTTTTTGTATAATTTCGATTTGGTGGGACGGTTCCCTTCATACACGAATTTCATTTATAAGATTACATTTGATATGATGATTTTTTTAGAAGATAATGGTGTTTAATTTTAACTTGATCTAACCACAAACAATCTTGGCATCGATTATCTGATCAAGGTGATGCATTAGTGAGAGCAGACAGGAAAAGTAACCACTGCCCCTTCTCTTGCAAAAGGTGCGTGTTTGTGTTTCTTTTTTTGTTCTTTCCTTCCACAAGCTCTAATAGGTTTGGTAGAAATATTATACAATGGTCTTTGGTCTCTGTAAGGAAAGTAAATACTTAGCCCATCTAAGTAGGGATAGGTTCTTTAATTGATTTTGAATTCTCAGTTTTGTTTAGTAAAATCTATATGTTAAGTTAGGAGTTAACGTTTCATGTTGACACGATTTTAAAGATAAATTTTTTTAAATTTTCTTTTTTGATAATTATAGTATAAAAATCTATTTCTATTACACTATTTATTAAAGTGTAGACTCTATACAATAAATATTTCTTTAAAAGTTTATTTTTAAACGAAATTTTATTGTTCTCGTCTAGCTACACTCCCAAACGTTACATTTGTTTATGCAGTTCTCTTGGACAACAACGAATACAAGGTCAGGAGACGCATTCGTATATTGCTTTGAAAGTGCGACTACGTATTAGTCATGCTACAAGCTTGATTGGGTCTCTCCCTCATCATCCCTCTCTGCTCTCTCCTCAATCCATTCGTCATCATCTTCGTTGCCATGCACTGCATTTGCATCACCTATTTCTCCTTGCCCTCGTCTCTCCGACCTATGGACCAAAGGATGAGGAGGTGAGAATTTAGTCATCTAACACTTAAAACGGCGTTCATTTGAGTCGTAGCAAGAGGAAGAAAGAAGATTTTGCGGATCGAAGGTGAAAAAAGGAGGGTAATTTAGTCATCTAACATCTAAAACTAATAACTTCAAGGAAGATTAATTAGCTATTTTTAACACCATAACTCACGATGAAAAAACTAATTAATTTGTAATATAATGGTGGTTTTCATACAATTTAAACGGTATACATGTAATTTTTCCTTTTATCGTGTAATTAACCTTAATCAAATTTTTCTGGTTGTGAAGCAACTAATAGATAGAAGCCAATCAAGGATGTATCTCTCTTTGTTTTTTAAATTTCTAATTGATAATGAGTATGAAAATAAGTCGAAGCCATTAAAAGAAATTTTAAATAATTATATATATATGATGCTGGCATTTGAGATCACGTCGGCCAGCTAATTGCATTTTGTA
Source organism: Amphibolis antarctica (assembly GCA_024699675.1). Lineage (NCBI taxonomy): Eukaryota > Viridiplantae > Streptophyta > Magnoliopsida > Alismatales > Cymodoceaceae > Amphibolis > Amphibolis antarctica. Next base: position 8,497 of record JAMKPZ010000935.1, on the reverse strand, counting down.
GGTACTTAATTGTAAGCATACACTAATTAATGGCTGAGAAAAAGAAACACAAGAAACATTTAGATGATTAATTAAGTAAACCCTAGCTCCCTCCAAAAGAGAGTCGCCGCTGTGATGCTTCAGAGAATTCCTCTAGTGTTGGAAAGAATGTACCATGGCAACCAGAGAATCTTCGCTACATTGGAAAAGAACGACGGACAAAAATTTTAGGACTCATCATTAAACAATTATTCAGTTGAAATATACTTTTAAAAGTCTATTGAATTAATAGGAGAAGAGTCATTTATAATATAGGATGGGGAACGAATGGTATAGTTTAGTTATGGTCTTAGGTTGAAACATTGGTAGAAATATTATTGGAGCCCAAGCGGATCTCCTGGTTCTTTTCTTTTCTTCGATGGGTATATAGGCCTGCAACCATATACTGAGGATCATTAATCATGGGAAGGTAGAACATTATTAAATGGTGGCAAGTGTAGTACTGGCAAGGTGCAACAGAGGAGGCGGGTCTTCGCCCTACCCTCTTAAATTTGGCAAACACACTTTGTTTTGGGAAAATCGTTTGCTTGATTGCTATCTTATTAAATTTATCTTCCCTTTCATCTACATCCTTCGTATATGTTTTAAACAAAAGAAAACGACAGTGACCAAAGCTTTCTCCTATTTTTCCAACTCATGAATTAAAGATCAAATTCTTACCTCCTTTCCCTCGAGCTCTAACTTCTTCAAATTATCAACAACACTAATTCGCGTATCCACCGATCAGAATGTCATTTCTTGGCTTGTGAGTTATGGTAACTTTTCCACCAAATCTTTTTATAAAACTATCTCTGATCGATGGTGGCTTGCGTTTTCATTTTTTCAAACATATTTAGAGAAGCAAAGTCCCCCCAAAAATCAAATACTTCACCTGGTTAGCTAGTTCTGAATGATAAAATATTAACTAAATCAAACCTGATAAAAAAGAATATCTTTACTCGCCTATCCGTGACATTTGTAATTTATGCCAAGAAACTTCTAATCATCTCTTTTTTGATTATTTCTTTGCCAACCAATTTTGGGGTGTTGACATCAATTTTTTCATCCTATTATTCTATAAATTTTGGGATGAATTAAAAGTAAACGCAAATAAAAAGAAAACCTGAATTGAAAGAAATCATATCCATGAAAATTTCTTTTGGATACTCTTTTAAGAATCCAACTAACAACAAAGAAAATTTACAATCCATTTTATGAACATACAAAATACAAATTACAAGCTTGTTGAAACAGGGGCAATAAGAAAAAAAATCAAAGTACAATAGAACTCTGCATGTCGGTGGAAAATCTTCTGTCACCCATGTCTAGCACGATCTCCTCGTTGCATGACCTCCACTCTTCATGCACGACCTCCATGCAACACGTTCAAGCCTGACCTCCAATCGTCGAGCTTCTTTGTCTATAAATATTGGATAGGGTCGAGGGAAGAAACGAGCCACAGCCCCCTCAGTTGCCTTAGGGTTGCTGATCGTTTGTCCTCAACCTCTCCTTGTACAGGAGTACTTCACCACTCGTCTTCAATCTTGTTGTTCGCTCTGTTGCTCAATTGCGACCATCCACAACTTGTCAGTAAAAGGTGAGAAATAGGGGAAAGCAAACAAAATGAGAGGGAGGGGGCGCAGAGGCACTGCCAGAGCTATCTTCCTCTCCTCTCTTCTCTTCTCTAAAAAAAACACACTAAGAAATCGAGAGGGAGGGGGCATGGAGGCACCACAGTACCAGAGCTGTCTTCCACTCCTCTCTTCTCTAAAACACTAAGAAACCGAGAGGGAAGGGGCGCGGAGACACTGCTAGAGCTATCTTCCACCCTTCTCTTCTCTAAAACACTAAGAAACTAGGAAAGGAGGGGGCGCGAAGGCACTGCCAGAGTTGTCTTCCACTCTCTTCTCTAAAAACTACAAACCGGGAAAGTCAGGATGCGGAGGCACTACTAGAGTTGTCTTCCGTCCCCATTTCTTTTCAAAAAAATCCTCAAAGTTCAAAACCCTAAGGGGAAACTTTGCTAAGATGAAAATACTAGAAAAGAATATGGCAGACATGGGGTCTTTTCTCCTCCAACTTAAGAGCTATTCCTTTTAGAAACATCCACCACTTTATTTTCCATTTGCGAGACTATTTCAACCTTAGGGGTGTTTTATGCATGTCGAAAATCTTGGAAAATGAAAATTTTGAATTTTTTTTGGATTTTCAGGTATTTGTACATCCATTAAAATTTGAAAAAAGTTAAAATTTTAAAATTTTTTATCACTACAATTGTAATTTTTTTCTGCTATTTTTTATTTGTTGGATTAAGAAAATTCTTACAATTAGTAAAAATTTCATCACGACATACTTTCCTAACCTAGTACGTCTTGCCTAACCCCCTTGACCATCACCAAATTCGTTGCTACAAGGAAAATATGAAATTATATTTAAAATGTTAAAATATAAAAAATTTATAATTTTTTAAAATTAATTTTTTAAAATTTCCACAACATGTACAAACAATCCAAAAATTTTCTTTATTAATTTTTGACATGTACAAACATACCCTTAATCTTCCATCTTTTGCTTTATGCACCATCTCCTTTGCCTTTTTGTGTGTGGTTCATTAAGATCGCTAGTAATCACTTTATTTTTCGCAATGTTTGATATATATATCTACTTTTGATATCTTTTTTTTTTTTTTCCTTACTACTTTTTAGTTAGAATTCCTTACGTCTGGTGATGATTTAACTATCGATGTTTGTAAGTTCATCAATTCCTCGAACCCTATCATTCTTGGTGTTGTTGTTGCTACGTAGGACCTTACTCTCTCTATGTCCTTGACAACTTCTTGTTAGGTTGACTTGACCAATATATGTTGTTAATAATTCTTTGTAGTTTGGTTTTTTAACTTCTTTCTTTGAGTTTTTATTTGGCTCCTTCTTACTTCAAACTTATGGATAACTTTCTTATTTTTATTTTGACTTTTAATTTGTGATTTTATAATTGTGTACGTCGTTTTTAATTAATCACATCTTTTACTTTTTTGTTTAAAAAGAAAAGAAAAAAAAGAGAGAGGCGAGTAGATTGATTTAATGTCTGTGCTGTTCCAAGTGTACAGTACTTACGCAGAGCCCCATGCAAGAGCTTTCCTTCTTTGCCGGTCTCTTGTCCCCCCCTTCGCCCCAACACGCCAAAAACCACACATCCCCATCCCTTCTCTTCTCCACTGCACGTGCAAGCTCAACTTGGCCCAATCAATCAATGCCTCTTCGATTAACTATTAACACCATACAAACCCCATATTTTTTTGATTTTAATGCGAGCTAGCCAAATAACATGTATATATATAGATCAAGATTGCAAGGTGTTAGAAGAAGATCGAAGAAGAAGAAGGCACATATCCATTGGTGGAGATTGGGAGGGAGGATTGGAGTTGCATGTGGTTTGATGTGATGATGCACAACACCAACATGTCGTCGAGGAATCAGGAGGAGGTGAGGAGGAACAAGGACGACGAAGAGTCCATAGTTCTCACCCTTTCCCCACCGGGGCAAGGCCGACACCAGCCGTCTCCACCACCGCCACAACCACCGGCAGCATCTTCTTCCTTGCGTATGGCGGCCTCCACGTTGCGGCTGCACCACCAGCATTGCCACATCCCACGCAGGCCGTCGGACCTGGACGCCACTGATTTCTGCCTCTGCATTGGTCCACCCAGCAATGCGGCCGGTTGTGGAACAGAGGAGGAGTACTGTGAGGGCAGGAGCAAGAGCAACAGTAACGGCAAAACCCCAGAGGACACAGGAGCTTACCCCAACTCGATCAATCTCCCGTCTGACAGCACACACCCAATTAAATACTGGATTCCGTCTCCCGCCGAGATCCTCGTCGGTCCGACCCAGTTCTCTTGCGTTGTGTGCAACAAGACCTTCAATCGCTTCAACAACATGCAGGTTTTTGTGCATATCGATCCATCTGTCCGCCTTCTCCCATCTTCGATCTGATTAACCTCCTCCTCCTTTCTTCTTCTCGATCTATTTTAATTTACATATATAAGAAACGTACAGCCGTCCTCCTTAAATACAAGCTTCTTAATTTCTTGTTATTTTTAATTTTGTGTCCATCTATGCATATGAATATCAATCACTTCCATCGATCTGCAAGCGTTTCTTAATTTGATGTATATATCTATATACGCGCGCGCGCACGCATATGCATCATTAATTAATTATTTTTTCTTAGTTACTTCCTCAAATCTGTTCTACTTCTTTATCTCCCGTGCTTCCTTCCATATTTCTTCCTATTATTTTTGTTGAGAAGGATTAATATATTAACACACACACACACACACACAGACACACATATGATCGTCACCAGACTTTCTCATCAATCATTTAGGATTTAGGAAGTGCATCATCTCGATGACGAAATATACATGTAGCATTAATTCTTCTTTGACGCAGCACCGACCATTTATGAAAGTCGAACAATTATATTGATCCACAGATGCACATGTGGGGTCACGGATCGCAGTACAGGAAAGGGCCGGAGTCGCTACGAGCCACAACGAAGCAAGCCATCCCGACGTCGATGAGGCTGCCATGCTACTGCTGTGCCGAAGGCTGCCGGAATAACATCGACCACCCTAGGTCAAGACCGCTCAAGGACTTCAGGACACTCCAGACCCACTACAAGCGGAAGCACGGCTCCCGGGCCTTCTCCTGCCGGAGGTGCGGCAAGGCCTTCGCCGTCCGCGGCGATTGGCGCACCCACGAGAAGAACTGTGGGAAGGTGTGGTTCTGCACCTGCGGTTCCGACTTCAAGCACAAGAGGTCCCTCAAGGACCACATCCGGTCTTTTGGGTCCGGCCATGAGCCACAAGGGGTCGAGTGCTTCGGAGATGAGGAGGACCCAGAGGAAAGGGAGATGTATATTCATGGTGTCGGTGGTGGAGATGAAGATGACGACGACGACGACGACTATGGTGACAATGGAGAGGTGATGTTCTGCTGATTTCTTGATAATGGTAGTCCGCGTTTTGAGCCAAGTAGCAGATCGACCACGTCCGGCTGGAGTACTAGATTTCTCCTAGTAGATTACCAATGATAGAGTTCTTGTTTTTAAGGGTTGACGACGGTTATGAACTATGCTAGCTATCTGTCCTTTTAACTTTCAATTAGGTTTCTGATATGCTGTCCTGGCTAGGGTGAGAAATGTTTGCTTGTTCTCATCATCTCAATTGCAAGATATATAAACCTAATTCTCCATTGTGCTCTACTTACACCAAAGCTTCCATCTCCTAATTAGTAGAGTACAACGAACATATATTTCCTTCTCTCAAAACTGTATTCATCTTGCTTTTAGCTGGCATCATTCAATCTGAGTCAAGGCACATATATTAATTGTGGGAGATTTTTTCCTTCTAATTATTTCTAGTTTCTACTTATATATATGTGTGTGTGTGTGTGTGTGTGTGTGTGTGTAGATTTCTTTCATCTATTTCTCAATTCATTCTTCTTGATTTCATTTCCAAGTTCTCGTGGCTGCATCAGCTAGCATATAGATTTTCTGATTAAATGTTAAGATCTTCTTCTCCTAATTGGATGATTTGATCATCTAGCTGCTTTTCGATCGGATGTATTGCGTTATTTTCTCATGTTCTTGTTCTTACCGTATATTTTCAAATTCGTTTCCCTGGACTTATCTCTTTTTTCATGGAATGTCCTAGTCAACCAATTAATTACCCAAATACATATTCCATGTGCCTTTCCATTATTCTCCTCTTTATATATATAGACATTGACCATATGATATATTTTGCGAAAAATATTGGCTAGACACCTAAGTCCAATTCTCACGATTAATCCACCACAAAACAAATTAAAGGAACCATTATGATCCTTTTTCCCACATTATATGTGTGGATTCACTAATGATGAAGGAGCTGAACCCTAGAGGTTTAAGGAGAATCTCACACAATGGTGATAGAATTTCATACATATATACATAATAAGTAAAAGAACCTACCTTGAATACAATATTTACTAAAACCTAGCTATCTTATTTATTAAACTTCTATAGGTCGAGTCCACCACCAATCATAAATCACCTGCAAAAATTTTTAATCAACTTCTACACTATTTCTACCTTGACGCTAACTAGCTAGAATGAGTTGAAATGTGAAAGAAAGTACCGGTGATTACATTGTGATATGGATTATTAATCAAATGATAAATTAATCGTGTTTTAATTATTCATTTAAAGGTACAAATATATAGATATATTAATAAAAATTTCTTAAGTATCATTTAATGAGGTTTTGACTCTCATTAACAAGGAAAATTTATATGTATTATTTGATACATTTAACCTAAAATTTCAGAAATCCAATATTTAATGAGTACTAGAATTGTTAACATTGATTGACTGTTAATTAGTAATTAACTTTTAATCAAAATTTTATTTTTTTTCAATTTGTTTACATTAATTTGTTCAATATATTCCCTTGTCGACCCAAGCAGTCGATCCTGTTAACCAAAAAATGGATAGATTTCATGAAAAGTGGTCAACATATACGTATACATATATAGCTAGCTTTTTCGTCGTTCATTTCGAAATATTCTTACTAAAGTTGTAGACTATAACTTTACTCGATTCCAAAAAACAAACATCATATTCCTCATTCTACATATAAAATCTAGGTTTTATTAGGTTTTGCTTATTGTTATCCAACTTATTTCAAACAAGAAGTTTTTTGCTTTTGAAAATTAGGAACGAACATCTTATTGCATTCTGAGTTTTTCAATGTTCTTAATAAAAAAAAGTAATATGAAGCTCGCCTGTTACCATGCATGTGTAAAGTTTGGTTGGTTTTTTATTTTAATTTTAAAAAATGAAGCTTTGTGCGATATATTCTACTCCAAATAAGCTGACTGACCAAATGACAATTTTTGGAAAATTCACCATAATCTTGTAACCTATACTTGTAAGTTTCCGTTTAGTTCTGCATTATTATTTAGGGCAGTATATTGAAATATGTTATAAGCTAAACCAAATATTTTCGAAATATATGCCATGTTTTAAGAATAAGCTCATTATCTTTAAATTTTCAAAAAATCAACTTTTTGAAATAAGCTAGACATTAATTAATAAGTTGGAATTTATTTAGGTTGAATATTCCATCCAGTAACACCACACACACACCCCACCCCAGGCTAGCCAGTAACCAATTAAAGACTACTAAAAATATGTATGGAAAAGAGTTAGTAGCGGTGCACCGGTATTCTAAATTTATCTTAATTTTCAAATTAAAATATATTTATATAATTATATAATCCGTGTTATAATCAGCATGTATCAATTTTCAGCTTAATTTAAGTAATATTCATTGCTATTTTTTTAGTTTGAAAAATCAAAGATCGAAGTTAAACAAAATTATTAAATTTTAAGACCTTCATATGATCAAGGATCAGTACTTACATAACTAAGTAAAAATTTTATATCAAGGATAAGTGCATACATATATAACATATATTCATAATTAAGGAGATGTGAAGATTATATATATATATATACTAAGAAAATTGCTCAATGTCAATACTAACATATTTGCCTTCGAATAAATAAATATTTATATCCGAGCAGTCAATGAGACTTGAACTTCTGGTTATATGACAGAACAAATTATTAGTATTTTGTTTACCGTTTTTTTTTCCTACCATAATTACTTCTCCAGCTACCTAAAGCATGGATCAACTCGCCGTCAATTATTATTATTTTAAATTATTATTTGAGATAATTCTATTACGTTTGTAAAATTTTGATCTAAAATTTTTTCAACTAATAAGATATCATTTTAATGATTTTTATCATTAATTATTATTATTGTTATTACTGAGAATTTTTTCCTGTTTGTTAGTCTAGTCCTGCATGCATACATGCATGTTTTCTTTCTACTTGTTGATGATGGACGGGAGCAGCATCTGTACCAAATTCCATGGCTAGAAATCTTTTGCCCTACCCAACAATGAAGCAAGAGGACATGCATGCATGCATGCATGCATGTGAACTCTCAAGTACTACTACCTTCTTTGAGTTCTCTGCCACTTTCGGGAAGAGAGAGAGAGAGAAGGAGAGAGAGGGCCAGGGGATCTATCCATCTATCAATTAAATGACACTGGTAATGTAAGAGCTGAAGCAGGTCAACAGTACATTTATCCAAGTGAGTCTCCTCCTCTGCTGCTGCTCTGAGCTTGGCCTGTGAACACTGAATCATTAACGTACGTACTCAACTGACTGAGTCACCTTCTCTCTCCATCTCATGGAACATAGCTCAGTTCTTTTCCAGTACGTTCCCTGCCTTTAGGTGGACCACTGACCATAACCCAGCGCTTTCCTTTAGGGTTTCATCTACAACCTACATACTAGCTAGAGAGAGAGAGAGAGAGAGGGAGAGAGAGTCGGAGAGAGAGAGTGGCGTTGGGGAGGTTGT
>JAMKPZ010000934.1:0-73144 GCA_024699675.1 Amphibolis antarctica | reverse complement strand
TTCTTTATATTTTAAATTTAATTTTATTCTCTATATTTTTTGACTATTCTAACATAATGCACATTACAAAATTTCAAAACATTTATAAATATTCAGTATTTATCAATTTTTTTAATATTTTATCTTTATTTTTATTTTTTTTCAAACATACTTCCGATGAATGCCTATGATACAAAAGAGTGGTGAAGGCAACGACACAAAAGAGGTTAGGGGAAGTCAGAGTTGGTGACATGGAAGAGGGGAAGAACTAGGTTAAGGCACAAGAGGAAGAGGGGAAGGTAGAGTCAAAGAGAAAAGACACAACGGTGGTGGACGAGGAGATCGAGCAGAAAGATTTGGGTTGTATCAAACAATTTAAGGGTGTGGGGAGCAAAAAGACCGTCGATCAAGTTGGGAGTTTCGCAAGTCAAGCGTAAAATTTTCGTAGGCGTTTGAAATTTTCAAATGGGGGAGGGTGGGCAAACTGGGAAAATTAGGGTATTTATACCTTAGTAATTTTTAAAATTTTTCCAACTTTTAATTCCAGGTGGCACAAACGGTACTTAAGAGTGAGAAAAAGTGATTTTTAAGTGAATAGTTTTGAGATAAAAGAAGAAAAAATAGTGATTTTGATAATAAAATAAATGAATTGAGAAATCTAAATGTCATTGTAAAAATAAAAGTATTTCTGAAAATTAGAAATAATAAAAAATAAACGTACTAATAATAAAAAATAGTGATTTTATAATACAAGATATTATCAAAATTAGTAATTAAGATTTAATTTTAATTATTTTCGTGCGAGTCAACCCGAATTTCACATGTGAAAATAAATTTTTTAAATTTATTTTTACCGTAAATATTATAGATATTGATAGTAAAATTGATAATTTCCGAATAAAACGCAGTAATTCATATTTACTTATTTGCAATTCGAAAAGTAAAACACGAGAGTTCAAACAAAAATAGCACCCAGTGGTGATTGAAAGATCTCTTTAAAGATTTAAGTAGTGTTTGACATTGTTCACTTATCACTAATTTTAATTTTAAAATTACTATTATTTTCATGATAATATTTTTATTTTTCAATACACTACTTTTATTATTCCAACATAAAAAATTATTCACTAAAAATCACTTTAAAAAGTGTTTTTGCACACTTTGAAAGTGGTAGAGGAAAGGTGAACACACCCTTTATTTAAGGCTTGTTTATTTAAATGATGAAATTTGGTATGTTGGGATTTATATTTTTTAAGAAATTAAACGATTTTATGATGTAAATTTTTAAATATTTTTATATAAGTTTTTGAGATAAAAATTTTAAAATATTTAATAAATACTATTATATATAATAGAGATAATATATTTTCGGGGTACTTATAAAAAATTAATTTTATATGTACTTAATCAATTTTCATCTTTTCCTCTATTTTCCTCTTAAATCTCTTTATTTATTTTTTCAATTTCAAATTAAAATATCAAAATTACTAAATTATATTATTTTAATAAAAAAAATTAAAAAAAATAATTTAAATATAATCTTCAGTAAAATTAATTTTTCATAGATACCATTCACAATTGAAACCTGTGTAATATAATATATAGCTTTTGGGCTCTTGTAGTGCGTTGCTACAGGCACATCACCTTGGTCTAGGGTTCTTGCGTTGCTCCCTTTCGTTTCCGCGGGATGCTCGAGGACGGAATCCATCGGGTCCTCTGGACGGAGGAGGAGGTTTCGAGCCGCGTCTCCGACCTTTCCGACGAGGTCTATCGGGATTTGCGTGGTGTTAGCACGCCCCTCGTCTTCGTCGGCGTTGCCACTGGAGCCTTCCTTTTCCTCGCCGACGTTGTCAGAAAGGTCAAGCTCCCCGTGTCCGTCGACTTTGTTCGGGTCGAGTCCTACGGGTCTGGCACTGTGTCCAGTGGCAAGCCCCGGATCTCCTGCGACGTCAAGGTGGATGTCACTGGGAAGCATGTGATGTTGGTAAGAGCATGAATTATGAGATTTGTTGTCTTTGTTGTTCGTTCAAACCCTTGATTTTTTTTATGTTGTTCGTGCATTTTGGGGATCCCTTTCTTTTTGAGTTGAATCGAGATTGTCAATTGGGACGACGAATATGTTTTTCTTTATCGTTGCTTGGGGCATGTGGTTTCGAAATTCGTATTTTCTCAGTTTAAAGGAAGAAGAAGTTTGGAAAAAGAGATTACCATAAAAGATGGATGCTGTTTCACAACTGTCATAAAATTTATAAGATATTACAGAGTTCGTATCCTCTGTTGCGGTAAACATTCTCCGTGAAAGCTTTTGATATTGCCTCTTATGAGAGGTTGACTATCTGTTCGCATCCTCTGATTGGTGCTTGGTATTGCGTTCATTGCCAAGCACAATGTTAATACTAGATTTCTACGGTCCTAAAAAAACAGTTAAAATTGACCGACAGAGTGATTGGTTCTTCGTTCTTACTTTTGAAGTTGTAAGGATTGATTTTGATTACGTTTCACAGACTGCACCGGAGATTGGTATAACAATGGAAGTGGTGTGTGTTTTTGTATGACCACTGTTATGAAATTTGCCCTAAATTTCAGGTGGAAGATATTGTGGACTCAGGGAATACTCTGGCATGCCTCATTTCTCATTTCGAGTCGAAGGGTGCATCCTCTATATCGGTTTGTGCTTTCTTAGATAAACCCTCAAGAAGAAAAGTTCATTTTAAGTTGGTGGGGGATGGAAAGTTCTACCGTGGCTTTGAGGTGAGATTATGGTCAAATTGCTTAATAGATTCTGGTTCATTCACATTTCTAATATATTAGAAAACCTACTTTTGGTTCATTATATAATCAAACTATTACATCTTAGTTTGCACGTCTTTTGGTCACTTGTTTTCCATTTTATTTGGAGGGAAGCTTCTTTTAAAATTCCTTGTATTAGAATGCTATTCATCTTTAGTCTTCTTATTAGATATCTTTTAGCTGGTGGAGTTTTGTGAAATTCCAAGTTATAAAAGCATCGTCTTATTTAATATCTGGCAATTCAAGATTATTGATGGAGGTAATAAAGTTGAATTCATTTTCTTTTGTGAAATGAACATTCCGCACATTGCACTGCCGTTATATCCTAACAACAACTTCTAAAGAGTAAATTATCCTGATTTTTGTTCTATTTTCATTCTATCGTTCTTAACATATAGGGTTTTCGAGTTGCAGTTAAAGCCAATGTATGTCTAGTATTTCAGTTTAATGCTTCTGTCACATGTACCGGATCTCGATCTTGTGGTTGATAGATTTTAACGAGTTTTCAACTATTTTTCTTCTTGCCTGGCGTATCATTTTGTTTGCAAGTTTGAGTTAGTTTTTCTATTTTAAAGGGAAAATTCACATTTTAATAGGAAGTTTCATACATTTTGTATATTGATTTGCTATATTATAGTTTAGTACCACTTTATTCCACTTTATCATGCCACTCAGCCACTGTATTACCTTGGTCCTGTTTTTGCTTGTTACCATTATTGGTGCATTGTCAGCTTCACTTGTAATATGTACAGAAGCAACTCATATAAATAATTCGGCATTAGTAGATCAATCAATTTCTCATTCAGGTCAATTGTCACCAACAATAATATCCTTGGTTCATCTATAATCACAATTTTTCATCTATTTTCCTACGACGAAATTCGATGGTGACTTATTCACTCCACTCTGCTTTTGCAGTGTCCGGACTGTTTTGTGGTCGGCTATGGCATGGACTTCGCAGAGCTGTACAGAAATCTTCCTTATATTGGAGTTATCAAATCCGAAATGTACAGCTGACTGAACAATGGTATTTTTTTTTTTTTTGGTAATAAAATAGCGATACTTCTCAATGTTAAAAATGGTTTGTTCCCAAATAGTTTTAATCCGGTTGGGGACCCTGCTAGGGACACCGGGAATAGTTGATTATGGTCGTCAGCTTGGTTGAAGCAAGAGTTGTAATTAAATGGAGCAAGCTACATTTAGATCCAACACCAGAAAAAAGTAGTTGTCAATTGATTGGCTGAAGGAAAAAGTGAATGAAAGAACGAGAGGTGAAGCATGTCCAGACTTTGGCGACGTTTATTTGTAACTCTAGTTTTAATTCTTGTATTATAACTGAAGTTAATTGGAATTGTTGATTAAAGTTAAAGTTACATTTGTTTAGAGTTTTTGTGAGTTAATTATTATACAGTTAGTTGTTTATATTGTGTGATGTATTATTATTTGTTAACATTATTTATCAGCTTCAACGATTATAGTAATGAGAGTTGAAGTTTAGTAAATAAACAAGATCTTTGTATTCGTCGTGATGAAAAGGATGATGTTTGATTTAATTCACCCGTCATCACCATGAAGTAGGTTGGTGTTTGAGTCAAATCAATTAACTCATTGGTTTCGTTTGGTTTTTTGTCTTTTAACATAATCAAAAATTACTTTTATCATCTTACTTCTAACCTAATTCTCTCCTTGGTCCTTACCAATCTTACGTCAACTACCCGACAAATGAAAATATCTCCATCAATGCATTTTGCCATCAGACAGAAGGTTACCTCTTTGTGAGTGTTTTTAAAACTTAATTGTTGGTTCGTGAACAGAGTGGATGATTCATTCATCCGAACTTTTTTTTTTTCGAAAACTAAGGTGGATTAGATTAATTAAAAAGTCAAGTAACAAGGAGTTCAAAAAAAGAAACAGACAGCTTAGGAGAGAAAAATCTCTTCCGCCAAAAAGAAGCTAAAGTTCCAAAAAGATGTATGCTCTCCAAAAAGGCGACGAAAAAACCAATATAGATCACCAATTAAGGAGCATTTCCATTAGCAACGTTCGCCCACGAGCAAGGTTGACACTAGGTGCAACAAACGACCGTAACTTCAAGTTCCACTTAGATTGAGTTTCATTAAAGGGCTCAACACCATCTTCTCCTGCAAGAGCAAGAATCCAATATCGGGCATGGTAAAAGATCCTACGCAATGTTGAGGAGAAAACTTTAGAGGAACAAAAGAAGGCAATATTATTACGATTCAACCAGGAGAACCAAAAGAAGGCAAAAGGTAAGAAGAGAGAATTTAATGGCAATATGATAGCCAATAGCATTGCATTGGAATTAATCATCAAACATATCTATAGACTGCAGTAAAAAAATCCCAGACAGAGAAAGTTAAACTATAATCTGTAAAAATATGTTTGATTGCTTTTACAACCAAATTACATGAAGCACAAATAGGGTTGTCCATCTAGTCCCTTCTGAAACAGTTAAAATTTTCATCTTCAAAGGAGCTTTAGCTTTCCAAACCTCTTTATAAATGTCAAGAGTATATTTGTTTGCATTTATTCCTAATTGTTAGAATAAGCTAGAGTAATTTTAAGAATAGTACAAACAAACAAACTTATTTTAGTTACAGTGGCTACCTTTCTCACCTACTACTTTTCCCTCAGGCATTGTTAGGAAAACCTTCATCAACAAACAACAGACTGCAATTAGAAGCTTACCACAATAATCTTTTTGTTTTTTTATTGAAATTAGCTACAGGAACATATCTCATAAATGAGTTTGGCTCAAAAAAAAAAAAAAAACATATGTGAAATGTGATGTACTTATAAATTTAACAATGTACTTCAAAAGATGACTCATTGATATCAATTTAAGGCAGTTGTTTATATAAAGTAGTAACTACATTAACTAAAAGCATATTGAGTAGAGACAAACAAGGTGAAACATGCCAGCACACACTTTTTGTTAGGAAAAATATAATAAGATCTTCCAAAACAACTTCTTATCGGTGAACAAACAGTAGAAAAATAATTAAACAAAACAAGTAATTATAAGCACACTAATATTTTAATATGGAAAGCCTCCTCGATCCACCTCCATTATAAAGAAATAGGTATAAGTCAAGGTATTCTCTAATATTTAACTAAATGGAATCACATATCTTTTCACAATTAAGTTAGTGGTACAATAAATAACACAAATAAGAGGTAAAATAGATTTTACCCAAAACGGCTTTTCTATTTCAAAAAATTCTTTCATCACTATATTGCTACAAAAATCGTGAAATTTAGTAGGAATGAAGTTTCTTGAGTCTCTGATCCACCAATTACGTTTTGACTCAAACAAATTTTATTTTAACTTTTAAATAGAACTTCTCTCAAAAGTATGTACCATAGAATTGAAATGACGAATCATTTTTGAAACTACCCTTAAATCAACATTTATGCTATTTTGATTCTTGATCCAATCATTCAATTTGAAGAATATTAAGTCACAACTTAACCGATAAAATTTTAACTTGATCCAACCACAAACAACCATTTGTTCGTCCTTTTTGATCAAATGTAATGTAACAGCAAAAGAGTACACGAAAAATAGTATTACCATTCACACATCTTCTCTTATTTTGATATGTTGTCACTCATTCAATGTAACATCTCACATATTTATATGTAAATTTGATTAAGGTTAAGTTCTATCAACGTTTCTTTTAGATTTTGATTATTTCCATTAGATTCTAGTCACCTGCACAATTCCATTAGCAAATTCATAATTGGTCATCGACATATTAATGTTAAAATTATTCGAATATTAATGCTGACATCCCCATCACCTCTATGTAGAGGGAAATCTAATAAGTGTAATTCACTCAAATGTTTTGTGCATGTGATTGCATTCAAGCTGTTGAAAGGAAACATTTCAAGTGATTGGATTCTTCTCATCATATATAGCTAGCTTGGTGTTAGTTACCGAGAAAATATGAAATTATATTAAAAATATTAAAATTAATTTTAAAAAAATAATTTTCTAAAAAATAATTTTTTAAAAAAATTTATTTTTCAAATACAAAAACGCTCTTTTCATCGAGAAGTGAAAAGGCAGACGTTGCAATACCGATGTACGCCGGAGTGGCCGCCCACCGCCTCGTCGTCCACCCGCAGCGGCTGCATGAGCGAAGGAAAAATGAGGCGGCAGGCAGCTTGTTGATTCGTCGCCGTTCGGCAACGTGTCAGGTCCCACGGCCTCACAGATAATCGCATGATCGTTTACTTTAATTTGAAATTATATAGACATTTATTACGTACGTTACTGTTACATGTTTTTTTTTTTTTGAAAGGCGACAATTATAACAAAACAAAAAAAAAAGAAAAATCTCGATCGCGAACCCGTAACCGAAATTAGCTACTCATTGATGTGTTTATAAATAATTAAACTCGGTAATTGCAGAAATTAGCCATTCGTTTGCGTAGGTGACTGCCACAACACAGACGCAAGGGTGAGCGGAGGAGGAAAAGATCCCCGGGTTCTGAGGTTCCTCACACCACCCTCCCTTCGTCTCCGATCTCTCCGCGTTCGCAGCTCGGAGGAGGGGAAGAGAATCTCGACTTCGATCCGCGCTTCTACGCTCCCGATGGCGTCGTCCGCCTTCGAGTCCGCGTGGCAGGTATGATCCAATCCTTCCTCTCCTCCGATCGCTGTCTCGTCGTCGGCATTTCTCCTGATGTTTCACCTCCGTCGAGCTCCGTGTCCGATTTGGAATCCTACATCTGGTTGAGGTCCAGTTCTAGCCGATTGATGCCAGGTTGGGGTGGGCGGGTGGGGGAGGACGTGCTCCAGTAAGCATGGAAACGGAACTTGTCGGAGACTTTGGGTGTTTGGCCGGAGGTGCTGGTGTTTCCTTTGTTTTTTTAGAAAAAAAAGGAAAGAATGGAGACGTGGGAGGGTACGGAAAATACATGACTAATCCGTGCAGACCGGTTGCGTTTTCCCTCTCCGTGTGCCACCTTGTCCGCACGGATCAGCTTCTCCTTTTTTTCCGTTTTTATTTCCGCTGTTCGTCGACTCGTGTGAGATGCTGGGTCGTTTCCTTAAGGTTTTAAATTTGTTCTTCGTTTTCAGATTGTTCGCTCGTTCATTCTGATCATGATATTTCGGACTACGAGTTTGCATTGTAGAGGGACCGAATGTAGCAGCTGGTTTGGTGTCTAGTGGTGGCCAGTTTCGGCAGACAGACTTGCACGTTTGAGAGATGGATTTCCACATTATATTTGCATGCGTATGGTATTGATATCCTAAAAGGACCATGATACTGATGCAAACCTTTTTCCATGGACATTATATGATTTTAGGAAATTAATTAATCAAGATGAAACTAAGCTAGGTTATGTATTAAGGGATATGATTCAGATTCACATGCATTTATGCTCAACATCGACAACTGTGTTACTGTTGCAAACGTTTTAAAAAACGTTTTGAAAAACGTTTAGTGATGACAGGAAAAATGATGATATTACTAAAATGTAATGAAAAAGGGAAATGAAAAATATAGAAAATTATAATGGAAGGAAAACATAAACACTGAAACCAAGGTGACCCATGTGGATATGTCTTCTTTGTGTGTATATATTCCTATTATTCTTTAGGGGTGCTCTCTGAGTTTCTACTTTCTGTTTCTTTCATAGGAAGAACATTTTTTTGTCTGTCACATATCTGTCGCTCTGATACCTTTTTTTTGGATGCAGTACCTGATCACTCATTTCAGCGAGTTCCAGCTGGCTTCAGTAGGCTCTTTCATACTTCATGAAAGTGTCTTTTTCTTGTCAGGTTTACCATATTTAATCCTTGAAAGAGCTGGGCTTCTGAGCAAGTATAAAATTCAGGTTTGTGTTACAATCAGGCTATTGTACTGGTGAAAAATAACAAAAAAGTATGGCTTTGGTTTAGCTTTTTAATGAACTTTTTGTAAAATCGGATGCTTGCTGTTACTGCTGGTCGATCAGCATTGCAATAGCAGAAGATACGAAGAGAATAATCATGTAGGCTTTGATTTTTGAATAATGGGAGATAATGAACTAGACGTCTCTGCTAAGCTTGCTTTATGACTTGGTCATTTTTTATTAAAAGATATGAATATGTTTTATGCAGATATGGGACTCTTGTTTTAGCATTCCTTTGGGACTCTTGTTTTAGCATTCCTTTGCATTTTGTGAAATCACCATCTGAGTCCGAGATGCTTTTAACAGTTTTACTGTGATGAAGTACCAAGTTATGGCACACTTTGATGGCCAGAAGTAGACTTTGATTGAACAAAGCTTCTACATAGGAACATGCTATTGAGTTTTTAGTGAAATGATGGACATCAACATGGCTAATTGTGTCTATCTGTTAATTCTATATTGTAGGAATCCACATTGCTCATTGCAACATGCTTTAAATTTGTCACGATTTCATGTTGTTATTATAATTGCTACTAAATAGTATTCACTGAATATTCTATTTCCTTTTTTGTAATAGCTATTATTGGCTGAAAAAGCATTTTATAACAAATCGTTTGTATTGTTCTGCAGAGTAAAACTAATGCCCCAGAAGCTCATCAAAAGTGTATTGCACGTCTGCTGCTGTATCATTTCTGTGTGAACTTACCTCTTATGCTCGTTTCCTACCCTGCTTTCAGATACATGGGACTCACAACTAGTCTACCTTTGCCTTCCTGGTAAATCCATGGCTTTTTTTGCTGTATTACTCAATGGTGGCCTGTTTTTTTATTTTTAAATTTCGGAGCTCTGAATCTTGTTCTATAACTTATCGATCACTTACTGTTTCAAGATGGTTGGTTTTACAGGGATGTTATTGTTTCACAAATATGTTTCTACTTTATTGTGGAGGATTTTGTGTTTTACTGGGGGCACAGAGCTTTGCACACGAAATGGCTATACAAGCATGTTCACAGCGTTCATCATGAGTGAGTATATACACATGATAGTTTTGTAATGACGAACTTTCTTATACAAGTCTACTTCTTATATGCATGAGTTGTTAATGCTATGCAGATATGCCACGCCATTTGGCTTGACATCTGAATATGCTCATCCTGCTGAGATATTTTTCCTTGGTTTTGCCACAATTCTTGGTCCGGCTTTGACTGGCCCTCACCTGTTTACTCTGTGGTTATGGATGGTTGTAAGGGTGATGGAGACGGTTGAAGCTCATTGTGGATATGAATTCCCATGGAGCCCTTCAAAGTTTATCCCTTTATATGGAGGGTGAGTTTGTTTTTTTGGTAATTAAAAAAAGTTGGAGGGTGAGCTAAGGGTGCGTATTTTGTCTCTTTTAGTATTAATATCTTAACCAATTGACCATTGCTTTTTCCATTTTCTGTTTAATTCATTATTACGTTTTCCTGAAAGCCCCTGTTATTTCATACTGTCTTGCAGTGCTGATTTCCATGACTATCACCATCGAGTGCTGTACACCAAATCTGGCAATTATTCATCAACTTTTACATACATGGACTGGTATATTTGTAACTCGTCTATATTTAATTTGAAATCTTCTTGAACACTTGCTTAAATTTGTTGGCACAGAAGGATATCTTGTTTCTATGGAAAGTTTTCTAGTGTAGTCAGCCTTGCTATGGCATGTTTATCAACACTGTCCTTCGAGTTTTATGTATTTCAAAAACAGGAATAAAAAACATAAAAATACAATGGATATGCATTTAACTATAGAAATAAAATAATGAAAAAATTATGGTGTAAGATGGAAAATGGAAACCAAGTTAAGCTGTGGATTATGTAGTCCCTTGCTATATACCTATTGTACTTCAAAAAGTTAGCACTATGTGATGGTATTTGCTTTTAGGTTTCATTTGGATAACAAGAGTGTAGAAAAAACAAAGTCAACGAGGATTGAAATTAAGAAGAGAAAATGACCTTTTCATGTTTTTCAATATTACAGTTGTGCAAAAATACATGGTTTCATCAATTTTATCAATGCTCATGGGAAAAATGAAGTAAAAACAATCAGATTGATGATTTATCTCTTAATTTGAGTGAAATTTTAATAGAAATTACCTGATCAGCTATGGAAACTTAAATCACATTGAACATCAAATTTCAGTTGCAGGTAATTTAGATTATTATATTTTACTACCTTAATTCCTTTTCCTCTTCAATTTTATCCTTTTTTGAATGGGAATCTAACGTCTCATGTTATCTTGTGCTTTAAATATGCAAACTAGAGAAATCTTCCTTTCTTTTTGTTGATCATTTTCATGCTAGCTTGCTCAATTTTACCCTCGTTTGCCAGTTAGAATTCGTGTTCTAAAGGGTAGTCTCACCTTTACAGTCTTCACATTTCTGCCTTAATGTTTTTAATTTTAATGCTCCAATAGCAATAACAATCTATGCCATAAACCTACTACATGGGGAGTGCCATAATTTTCTTGGAATCAATGACATGGTGGTACTCATTTTTGTTAGCATGTTCCGAGATTTACTCCATTAATTCTCCAGAATCAAGATGGTTCCCCACAAAAAAGGTTGAGCTTTTTGAAGTCAATGTCTATTTTCATAATTTTACATCTCCAAACACAAGCATATATATTAAATGTTGGAATAATCTTGTATGTTGGAAAAAGTGAAGACTTAAACTTCTGACCTCACTACCCATAAGTCATATCTAATTCGTTTTGTCTCTTTTGAGTTGGAAACTTGGATGACCGCATTCACCAATATAAAAGTTCTTAATGGGTCGGTATAAGAGTCTGCAAGATCATTGTAGATTCCTTTTTCAAATCTTTAAGAAACAGAGAGAAACCGCTTGCTGCCGCATTCACTAGATGTTCCAACTGACCGAAGGAGTGTTGCCGTGTGTGCTAGGTTGTTTGGCACCGATAAAGGTTTCTGGAAGCAGAAGTCTTTGCAAAAGGAAGTCGACTGCAAGCAAAGCTAAATAACGAGGTGTCTCTATTCTCTGCACCCAAGAATAGGAGGTTGCATTCCCGGAGACTTGCATCTTCACTCAATGGCTGGTTATCTCGTTTGATCTGTGTGATAGTCTTTGAAAATTTCATTCTATTACTTGCAAGAGTCACAACAAAGACATTGTTGTATGATTCCCGGAGGTCAGCGACACCCACAACAGCCTCCAGTGTCCAGGTGCATGTGTGGTAGTGGACCACAAATGGTTGGTGTTGTGGATAATGTCTCATTGCTGTGGAAGATCTAAAAATTGATGCACTGGTTGTGTTGTTGTCCACCCGTCTTTCTCCGGGCGTTGTTGCTGCTTTCGGATCATTGACTGATGTCTGTTTATTGATTGAAAAAAGATATCATTCTTGATATGGCCATCGAATGTTCTCTGCCTTTTAGACCCTGTTTGGATTACCGTGTGTGGTAGCTCACTCAAGAGATGCTTTTTTTTTTCAAAGGTTTGTTTTCGTTTCTTTTTCACGTTTTTTTTATAAATTTGTTAACATTTTTTTTTCAAGTGGAGTTTTTTGTTGTTTTTAACGTTTTTTCTTTTTTTTTAAACATTGTTTTCTTCAATGTAAATTTTTGTAAAGATTTTTGTTAACATTTTATTTTTCACGTAGTTTGAATGTTATTTTGGGGATTTTTTTTTTACGTTGTTCTAGACCAAATGCTCTCCTAGATATATTTGATAATGAGATATTTTAGTTTTAAACATTATCTAAAGTTAAGAGTTGAATTTAGTTATCAAGAGTTGATGTTAGATAAAATTTGTAAAATAAGGATTTGTACAATGATGCTAATACTTTAATGTTTGCGTAGAATTGAAATTAGAATTAAAAAATTATTATCAAACAAAACTTTAGGCTTCATCTAAGAATAATGTTTGCAAGATTTTTATTACGTAGAATATATATTTTAACAAATTGTATAATAAAAATAGATTTTTTCACTAACAATGGAAGAAAATAGAAAGTAATTTTCTCTCTTCAAAAATCATGATTACTAAAAAATGTGAGTTTGAGGTTTACCAACTTTTTCATTATTTTCAAACGTAATTTTAAGGTACATTTGGGAAGAGTTCTAATCAAATTCAGAATAAAATTAAAGTTGAAAGTTTTAAAATAAATGGAATTAAAGTTGTATGGTAATTAATATAGTGAAAATTTATATATTAAAGTTTGTATAGTAATAATAACACAAACGAAGTTTGATAATGATGGAGTTGAAGTTAGAGTTAATTTCGTGAATAGAATTGAAATTGTATAATAATTTAGATGATAAAAGTTTAAAAATTAAAATTTATATAATAATAATGATATTAAAAATAATTTTAAAATTTGAAAAAGGTTACTTGTAAATGTTTCCTTAAGGCTTATTTGCGTTGCTCGAAAAAAAATTTAAAAATTCAAATAAGAACTTTTAAGAATCAGTAAATCGAAAAATTTTAAAAATTCTATATCTTGCTTGTGTTGCTGGTAGGAAAATAGGAAAATTAAAGCAAATCCGATGAGATCGACGAAGGTGACGTGAGATCCGGCAGGAACGATGGACGTGAGGTGAGGGTGGGCGACTTTTGGGGTGCGGAGAAAATTGATTTTTCACGTTTTTCAATTTCCTAGACAATTCAAACACCAAAAAAATTTTAAAATTAGGTGGGCGTTGTTGCTGTTTGACAATGCTGATGAGATGAGTGGATCTGGTAATACCTGGAAAGCATTTTGATTCCCTCGAAAGAAGAGATACTGAATCCGCAAGACCGTCTTTGTTGCACGAGAGGTGCCAGGTCACGATTTGCTCGGCGGCGGACGGAGAAAGAAAAGTCACGGCAGGTACAAGCAGATTCCCAGCCACGTAATGGATATCCTGAAGATGTTCGTTCTTCTTCGTGTGGCAGTCGGTAAGTAGTTTGTGGTCATTGCCGCGATGTTGGTGTCGGGTCAGTCTTTGCCGCGACGTCGCTTCCCTTTTCAACATGGAAACGGCAAGCTGCCATGATCTAAGTAATTCAAACTAGTTTAATTAGTTAAGATTTTCCTAATCCGTCTTGCTCGCCTCTCTTCTTCTTTTTTATCTTTTTCAAAAACCAACTTACTCGTAAATTTCATCGTCAATGGTAGTAGTTGTTGATTTATTATTTATTTCGGTTTTCAAATTTTTTTTTATTTTTACGATAATATTTTTTATTTTTTAATATAATTTTTTTATATTTTAATTTAAAAAATCATTCATTTAAAATCACTTTTAAAAGTATTTTTGCCTATTTTGAAAATGATGGAAGAAAACGAGTGAAGGCACCCTAAAGATGCAGGCAAAGGCGGATGATGGAAAAAGGTATTTGTGTATATATGAAAAGATGATCCACTTTAGCATTCTTTGAGCGGAAAAAATCAATTTTTTTCCGTTCCATGGTGTACATTTTTTGATGTCTACTGAAGTTCATGCTTACTGTCGTTTAAAAAAATCAATTTTTTTCCCGAATTTCAAGTTTCTTTACCTTTTTTCAGGTTTAATTTTTCTGAATTTTGGACACACAAACGTACCCTTGAGATTCAAATGTGTCAAAATATTATTATCATCAGACTAACAAGCTTGTGAGATTAGAAGGAAGATAGTTATTGTTTGGTATCAGTCTCATCAACGAAGACAGTTATTGTTTTTGTTTAAGATTAGGATTCATCGGAGGAAGAAAGTTCAGCTCTCAGGACGGAGTGTATGATTGATTAATTAAATTAAAGGCTCGTTTAAATTTGCTAATGGAACTTTCATTTTATTTTTAATTCTAATAATTGTAAAGAGTTTGAGTTAAAAGAATAGTTTCACAAATGAAGTTAGGAATTGTACAGTAAATTATGAAATAAAAATTTATATGTAAAAATTTGTATGATAATGATGTATGAAAGTTTATGTAAAGTTAAAATTGAAGTTAAAACTAATTACCAAACAAATAATGTCTAAATACCTGTTTGTATATGTAAAATTAAATGTAAATGAATTGTCAAGAATTTATTTTTTAATCGAAATTGAATTTAGTGTAGAAGTGTTTGTACACATCGTAGAATTGAATTGAATTCAAAATTTCGGTGTTTGTACATATACTGAAATTAGATAAAATTTAATTTTTTATTTAAAAAAATAATAAAAATTTAATATATTTTAAAATTAAACTATTCATAAAATAGACTTTTTGGAAGACGTAAAAGCTACATGATGTTTTGTTAGAAGAGAGCAAAGGAATTTTGCTCAATTAAGAAGGGAGAAGTCAAAATTGAATTTCGAATCTCCTTTTATATGAATTTCGTCCAATTCTGTG
The DNA here is from genome assembly GCA_024699675.1 of Amphibolis antarctica. Taxonomy (NCBI): domain Eukaryota; kingdom Viridiplantae; phylum Streptophyta; class Magnoliopsida; order Alismatales; family Cymodoceaceae; genus Amphibolis; species Amphibolis antarctica. The sequence goes on along the minus strand of JAMKPZ010000934.1, from coordinate 58,098 downwards.
AAAAAATTAAATTTTGTTAAAGAAGATCTCCACATGCTTGAATTGGATAGCTAATTCAATTCTCACTAATTTTGTCAATACAAATCCCCTTGCCCGCTTGTACATATAGAATTAAATGAAAATAAATTATTAAGGATTTATTTCTCAGTTAGAATTGAATTGTGTAGAATTAAATTCAACACAAAAGTGTTTGTCTACCATGCAAAATTGAATAGAATTCAAAATTAGATAGAATTTAATTTATTTTTTAATTTAAAAATAGTAAAAAGTAAATGTATTTTAAAATTTAACTATTCATGGAATAAATTTTTTAAAAGATGCAAGAATTGCGAGATGTCCTGCAAAGAAGGGAAGGGATTCCACTTGATTCACATGAGAGAAGTTGGAATTGAATTTTATTGGAAAAGATTTGCACAAACGCCCAAATTGAATGGAATTGAATTCTCCTAAATTTCGTCAATACAAAACCCCCTAAGGGGGTGCTTGTGCCTCATGAATTGGACTAAATTGAATTAAGTGGAATTTAATTCTAATGTTTGTGTAGTTTTTAAAATCAAGAATTGAATTCTAGATTATGAACCATATAAATAGAAAGTTGAGAAATCAATTCTCAACCCCCTCCCTCTGAATTCGACTGAATCCCTCTCTCAAATTGATGTTTGCTTAAAGCCCGCTCGAAGTAGTCGTTGCCCATAGTTTTTGTAGCTTCCTCCGCTTGAAGCCCACTTTGATGCAGCCACACTCCCCTCTCTGTCCTTCGTCCCTCCCCCAAATTGACCCGATCGCTCGAAGCAACTGTTGCCCACAGTTTCATGTGCCCCCTTCTCTATCCCTCACTGTTCTACAACTTGTTTCGCTTGAAGCCCACTTCAACATAGCCACACTCCCCTCTCTGTCCTTCCTGTTAAGTATAAAATCCCTCGTTAAGTTGTGTTTTGATGATATTAAATATCTAGTCATAGATATGTGTGTTGTATTAAAAAAAACATGATGAAGTAAAGGCTTGAAGACTTGATGACAAATTTGAAGACTTGATAAAGGATTTGAGGACTTGACGAAGGACTTTGAAGACTTAATAAAGCGAATGCTTGAAGCTCTGGAGATCTTCATGTGGTTAGTCAAACCACACAAACCAAGTTTCAAACTATTTGTTGTATTAACCCCAAACACAATGGACTTGCATTGTGTTAACTCCTAACACAATGAACCAATTGCCTAAGTACAACGGACTTGTTTCAGAATATTTGTTGTGTTAACCCCATACAAAACAGACCTATTTTTTTATTTAAGTACCCAAAGGAAATTCGAAATTTGATTCGAATATTTGATTAGCTATCCAAATTTCCCTAGAAAGCCTTTTTTAGGGACCCAAGTCTAGAACAAAGCGGAACATCAATAGATTATTTGTTTTGTTATCCGATTTACCTATAGTTATTCCCAAGCCAAATTTGGATATCCTTTTTCAGCAAAATGGAATTCCAAATTGCTACACTTCACAAATTCGGTTTATCAATTTTTAGTTGGATTTTTCGATCTTATTTCACTTTTTTAGCTAACTAGAAATGGTATTCCAAAATTAATTTCGAATATCCATTTTGTCTCCAGAGAATTTCAAACCATCATTCGTTATTCCAAACTACCGATCCTAACCTAGAAAAATATGACCAATAGAGAAAATGGAATTCTGAAATGAAATTAGGAATTTCAAATTGACTGGTCAAACTAGTCATTAACTTGATTAGCTTTTTAAGCATGATTAGCCTATAAATACCACATTGTTTGGAGTCCCAAATAACCGAATATTTTGACACAGGAATAGTTGTACTCTAAGACATTCTCATAACAAGCACGATTGATTTTTCTTTGATCTATCTTATTTGATTTCTAAGTGTTTTTCTTTGTGCTCAAGCTTCTTCTACACTTACACAATTAAGCACAATTATGTAATTGGTTTTCATTTTTGTTTTTCATTGGTTTGTTGAGTTTCCACCTCCAAACTCAAGTGTGAAGGTTAGTTTAAGGATTCAACCATAAATCCTTGGGTTTGTTGGAGAATTTTACCATAAACTCTTGTTAGTTAGAGAGTTCGACTTAAAACATACTCTTGGTTTTGTATTGGTTAGAGGATTTGACCTAGAATCCTTGGTAGGTTAAAGTGTTCTACTATAAACACCTGTGTAAGTTAGTTGAAGAGATTCTACCATAAACTTCTGTTGTAGTTGGTTTGATGTGCGACTATAAACATCATCTTGTAATTGTTTTAAATATAATGAATTAGACTAGGCTCAAGCAAGTTTGCTTAAGGGTAGACGTAACTATTTGGTGAATCATTTAAAAATTATTGTATTCTTTATTTACAAGTACGATTTTGTTTAAACGCTTTCGAACAAATTTTTCAATTCAATTTTAAATTATTATTCACCCTCCTCTAACGCATGATCCAAACTTTCACTTCCTTTGTTCCTCGCAGCTATAGCTCACTCCGACATAGCCCCTTTTCATGCACTCCCCTCTCCATCCTTCCTCCATTCCGCTCTAGAATTACAAAATATAGAATAATAAGATAATGTGATTGAAATTGTTATCTTCCGTACTTCAATTTTTAGAGTATTTGTTGAATTTCTAATATTGTATTACGTACTTGACTTTATTAATATAATGTTTATGTTGTTCACTTTATAATTGAATATAAAAATTATATATTTTTAAAAGTATATAATAATAATAAAATTTTAAATTAAAAATAAAATAAAAAATATTTAACATTTTTTAAATTTAATTCTACACGTAAATACCTATTTTACACAAACATCTTAACAAATAACTTTATTTCTCATCAATTTAATTTTAATTAAATTCTCATTAATTTAATTCCTTCTAATTCATTCCATACAAACACCCCGTAAAGTTACTAAACCCATGAAAACATGATTCAATAGATGAATCTTTTGAAACTGATGATCATCGTTGGCTTCCATCCTTTTTCTAAATTCTAACTTGTTACCGTATTTTAACCCAGAAATCGTCTACGGAATTAATTAAAAGTGAAAGAGAAAAAGAAGAGAAAAAAGGAGAGAAAAACTTGCTGATGCTGCTGCCAAGTGCCAACAGTAATTAATTTCTTATTAGCTCTTATTGGATATTTTATCTCAGTTGTCTGCTTCTTTTAATTTCTATGCTTTTTTCTTTTCTTGACACTTTCAACTTCTGAATTTTTAATTTTTGTACCATAGATCTTTTGTAGTTTTAGAATCGTATCTTTTTATAATCAAATTATCTAATTTACAAAAAAAAAAAAAACGCAAACGCTGGCACGATCTTGATATTGTTTTTCTTTCATTTTTTAACTTTTTTAAATTTTTGTTTTCATTTTTTTCGTTTTCTAAACTTTGTTTCTTTTGTTTTTAACGTTTTTCTGTTTTTTTACATTTATTGTTTTTTTTTTTCAAATGGGGCTTTCTCTGTTTTTAACATTTTTTTAAACGTTGTTTTCTTCAACGTGATTTTTTGTAAAGTTTTATGGTAACATTTTATTTTCCACGTATTTTAAACGTTATTTTGAAGGTTTTCTGGGGACTTTTTTTCCATTGTTGTCGTAAAAAAGATTTTTTACCTTACTATTTTTAACGTAACGTATTTTGTTGTGTTTTTTGGGGACTTTTTAGAAGGACTTTTTTCAAACCTTTATTTGTTAACGTATTTGAAATATTTTTGCTGTAAATCACATATTTCTTAAAAAATACTTGTCTTTTTTTTCTAATTTCGTTACGAGGAACGTTTTATGTAACCGTAGAACTAGCGTTTTCATAATTCACAGACGATTTGTCCGCGTTGATCTTTCTTACGACATTTAAAAAAAATATTTATTGTAAACAATTCTTTTATATTTAATAAATTACTATATAATTTTAAAATTAAACGGGAACAAAACCGCGTCGGGTTAAATGCAGTGCTGTCGAAAAATATAGTAAATATAAATTTTTTAAAAATTATTTATATATATTGTAAAAAATTTAAAAAATTAATTTTAAAAAATTTATAAACTTTTTATTTTTTAATATTTTAAATATAATTTCATATTTTAACAATAATTAAAAAAATTCAATCAAAATATACGAGATCAAGAAAGTACGCTGTGATAAAATTTTTACTAATGATAAGAATCTTTTTAACAAAACATAATGAAAAAAAGTTATACTTATAATAATAGAAAATTTTATAATTTTTTCCAATTTTTCGAAATATCTTGAACATTTAAAATTTTCAAGTACACAAATATTTTCTATATATTTTAACAAATAATATAATAAAATTAAAATTTTTTACTTTAATTATAAAATGTAAAATATAAAAAAAAAAATTAATTTAAAAAATATAAATGTCATGTAACTTTGTCGTATAAAAACTATGTATCAGCCGTTGACACACGCAACACGCAGACGAACGCGTGACACTCCGTGCAACACGCGAGCTTTGCCGCCCACCTCTCTTTATCTTCGGTAAAAGTCAATGCAAAGCCTGACGCAGCCGCTCGCACAGTTGTTCATCTGCCCAACCTAAGCCTAAAAGCTTTGCTCGCTTCTTCTTCGCTCGCTCGTCTGCTGCCTCGTTTCATGCAAAAAAAAGCAGCGGAGGAGGAGAAAAGAGAAGAGAAGGGTGGAGGAGAAATGGTGGTCGCCTTCCTCTCCCGCTTCTCCGGCGGCGGCGGCGGTGGTAAGGGTAACTCTGCATCGGTGGATGCCCATGTGGGCATCCTCGCCTTCGAGGTGGCGAGGGCCATGTCCCGCCTGGTGACCCTTCAACGCGCGCTCACCCGTTCGAGCGTCGACCTGCTCCAGTCCACCACCATCCTGTCCGCCGGCGTCGACCAACTCAACACCTCCGACCATCTCCACCTCCTCCGCCTGGCTTGCGCGGAGATGCTCGAAGTCCTCGACCGCGCCGCTTCCACCATCTCCCGCCTTGCCTCCCGCTCCCTCTCACCCTGGCCTCGCGGGTTCGACCAGGTCTACGCCGACCTCAAGGCCGGCTCCGCCAACTTCGACCGCAAACTCGTGTTCCCCAAAAAGATGCTCCACAGAAAACTCAAAAAGATGGAAGCTTTCGTGTCCTCCACCTCCACCCTCCACGCCGAGATGGAAGCCCTAGCCGAGTTGGAGGCCTCGGAGCGGAAGCTCCAGCGGTGGAAGAATTACAGCGGTCCGATGACCGCCGGCGCCAACCTCCATCACAACCCGCCCGGGGCTGAGGCGTTCTTGAAAAAATTCGCCGCGCAGAGGAAAGCGGTGAAGAAATTGAAGGAGGAGTCGCTGTGGGGGCGGAGCAAGGTCAAGGTGTCGGAGTTGATGGCTCGCACCGCCGTCTCCGTGTTCGTTCGCATCTGCGAGGTCTTCAACAAGTTCGTGCCGGAATTGCCGGTCGTCGACACCAGCAATGGTAGGTGCAGGTCCAACCCTAACCCCCTACATGCCAGGGTTCACCCCAAGCATCATTCCGGCCCACTAGACCGGAGATACGCCGGAGGCGCAGCCAGTCCCCCCATTCCGGCGATCGAATTCTCCGGCCCCATCATGAGAAATGCAGGGGCGATGACGACGCCCCTTAAGACGGATCTGACCAGGTGGGCCGCGAGAATGTTGGAGCCGCAAGCCGGCACCCTAGGGGCCGCTGGACTCGCGTTGCGGTACGCGGATTTGATCCAGTTGGCGGAGAGGATGTTTCAGGCTCCCGAGTACTGCGGAGAGGAGGCCAGGGAGGAGCTTTATCAGATGCTGCCCGGGTCGCTCCGGTCGGCAATTAGGATCAAGTTGAAAGGTGCCATGCTTCCCGACGGAGCACCCGACCGGAATGGCCTCAGAGCGGCGGCCGAGAGGGTGTTGGAGTGGCTCGCTCCGATGGCACACGACACAAATAAGTGGTTCTTCGATAGGAACTGCGAGAAGCAGAGAATAGAGCCGGCGCAGAAGGTCTTGATGTTGCAGACTTTACAGATTTCCGACCAGAGGATGGCAGAGGCGGCCATTGTCGACGTCCTCGTCGGGTTGTCTTCTGCTTACCACTGTCAGCGTGGCTGGGAGAGGTAGTAGTGTGTGTTGTTTACAGTTTACTGCTAGGGTTTAGGGTTCATATCTCTACATGTACCAGCCACATGTGTGAAAAAAGCAAGCAATAACATGTATGCAGTTTTCATGTTTTGGTTAAAAGAAGAATGTGAAAGTGCAAATTATTTGGAGCTTGTGCTGATGCATTCTTTGCTTCATTGTGAAAGTGCAGATTATTTGGAGCTCATGTACTCTTTTGTTTGGTCTGTGTAGATAATTCTGTAATTTATTCTGATTGCTTACCAACCCTATCTATCATGTTCTTTACTCATTGATCTTTCTCCCATTTTCTAAATGCCTTGTCTACCGCCTGTTTGAAGAAGATCATTGTTCTTTTTATCAAATTGTTGTGAACCCAACAACCATCTGCAGGTACCACCCAACAGCATGTGCTGTAGTTCATATCAACCCTTCATACTTTGAGGGTAAGCAACTTTTTAAGTCCAAATGCAGGCAATAGTATTATCATTATAAAAAAGTAAGTTGACCTTCCTAATGACTTAGGTCCATCAGCATCTTCAGGCTCTTGATTGAATTGTGTCATTTGTGAAAATGATCTATGATGGTGAATCTTGGTGTTCAGCTCTCATGATTTCAACATTCTGATTTTGGTTCCCACCACTAGTTCATAAGTTTTTATCATTTTCTTTCTGGTGGATTTCTGAAAACATCGATGTTTCCATAAGTAGTACGTTTCTTGCTGTTAATTACAGAAAAGCAATCTACTTTGACTTGTCTATGTACAGTCAGCCGTGTTCTTGTGTGTTCTGCTTATCTTCCAAAGAATACAACCATGCTTTTATGCCATCCTCTATTCTTCATTATTGCTCTATAAATTCTGTTTGCCCTTTTATTTTTTTTGTATTGTTACTGTTTCTATTTTATTGCTTAAAGGCAGAGGCATATGTGATGCAGACCATAGAGCTACATGAGTTGATCTTTCGTGCAAGAACCCACTTTCACATAAAAAATGAGAAGCAAATGGTTCTTGCAAAGATTTTGTATTTATGGTTCTATTTGCTATTTTGTTGGCTTGTGTCTACTGTTTTGGGGAAAATATGGTTTCTCAACATCTGGATGGTGCAAGTTATATCCTCACTACTAAAAAGGATGAATTTTTTTAAAGCATCGCATTATTGATGAATCCTCAAAGCTAACATTTTATAGAACATGCTCGAACCTTTACTGGGAAAAAGATGAAGAAATGACAATATATGCACATTGTTGCTGAATCCTGAAAGTATCTAATTAAATATAATTTACAAACATTTTCTCGGAAACCCAAGAATTAGAAAAAAAAAATCAGCAAGATAATTTAAACTAATTTAACAAATTGTTGGAAAAATAAGTACCGTGACGAATCTCATTGTCTCCCTTGATACTTTGCATACCATCATCCTCCTCCTTGACAACATCATTATCATCTTCTTCGTCATCTTCATCATTGACAACACCAAGGAAACCTCCATCATCATCAAAACCTACCAAAATATCTAATTATAAACCCAACTGTTTTGACTGCATTATTTTACATACAACGAAGTACAATGCAATATAAGAGCGTACCAGTAATGAAGGGATCAGCTTCTTCATCATTTGCATGTTCTGGTGGCATGCCATGATCAAAAGGTTGTGTGAGGTCCATCCAGCTAGAGTTCTCCATGGAGAACAGCTCACTCTTCTCGGTTACCCAGTCCTCTGCATTGCTGATGTTATCTACTGAAGTTGGATCTGCCAATATCCTCTTCAAGCTTTTTCTGCTAAATTTGTGGGACTCATGACTTCCATCTTCCAGTTTCAAAATGTAAACTGAAATGGTTATAATCGAAAAGGTAAATGCCTTACTTTTGCTGCAATCGCAAGTTGTAACGGACAAAGATCAAATCATTCAATCTTTGATGTTCCAAGTTGTTCATTCTTTGGTTATGTATCTGTTCAAAGGCAATGTGATTCCGCTCACACACACTAGCACTGCAAGTCTGGCTTAGAATGCGTATGGCCAATCGAGCTAGGTTTGGGCAACCTGCTCCATATGTTGACCACCACTCCGCTAAAGGAAGCCAGTAAACATGGAGCACCTAATGAGAACAAAATTGCAGCAAAAACTAATGACAATGTCAATCTTGAGACTAGATGATTCTCTTACCAGGAAGCAATGTGTCTCGGGCTCTGACTGCCATCTTCCTTCCAAAATTCCCAGCAGCACTCTTATACAAGCTTAATTCCTTGTTTATTTTGTCTTGAACCTTCATATCTGGAACCAATCTCTCTATACAATCCAGCATGCCAGACATGATCTCATTGGGGATTTCCCCTTGGATCTTGTAAAAGAACTGCGGATTGAGAAAGAAACCCGCCATATGTAGAGGACGGGCTAATTCCTCTTCCCACCTCCAATCAATTATGTTCCAGTAGGGAACATAGTAACTCTTCTTCTTCAATTCCCTTTTAATGCTTTCTTTTGCACAGTACATGCTCATATGGATATAACCCATAGCAGGCCTTAAATTGCTATTGGCTATTCGTAGGACACGGACCAGTGGTTCTGTTATATGGACAATGGCCATGCAAGATGACCAAAATGAAGAAGTGCAGATGATCTCCGAAATCACAGATCCCATGGGCTCTTTAGAGTATGCAGAATCCATCCACTCCTGTGACATGACCATCAGCTGCAGGTTCTCTCTTAAACTGGTCAAGGTCTTCAACGCAATGAAATTTGTTCCAGAGGTACTGACGCTGGGATGCAACAGATCTTTTCCTCCTGTATATCTCTTCATCATATTCAATATGGAGGCATGACTGTAGATAAAACCTGTAATCGATTTTGCTTGATCAAGGACCCCGGCTATGTGTTCCAATTTCCCAAAATCATCAAGCATCATGTCCACACACCTGGTTGAGCAGGGCGTCCAAAACAATGTTGGAAAGGTTTCTGTCAGCCTTTTCCCAGCAATGACATGAGTTTCAGTGCCATTGGTGATCACTTGAACCACATTCTTGACACCAACTTCTTCTACCAAATGTCTAAGCAGCTCATATAGAGCATCCGCAGAGGTTATGATTTGTGATGCATCGACTGATTTCAGAAATACCGTTCCTTCTGGGCAATAAACAAGAAAGTTTATGAATGTTCTGTCCATTTCAGTGGTCCATTCATCGGCCAAAATTGAGCAACCTGTTCCTACCCATGTCGTCTTCCAATGCTCCAATGTGTTCCTCACTTCTTCCAGGGAATTCTTGAGCATCCAGCTGCGGACCTCCTGATATGAAGGTGCTTCTATTCTTGTTCCAGCCGAAACAAGCGCATCAATCATTGCTTGGAAGTTTACAGAATTCACAGCATCCAATGGCACTCCAGCTTCATACAGGAAACGACCTATTGCCATGTAAACCCCATCTTTCTCCTTTGCCCCATGTTCAGCTTGGCTGGCAATGGTAGATGGAACATGAGATGCCTCTGCTCTCCTCCTCCCTCTCCTTGTCATCTTAGCAACAACCATGCTATCTTCTTTCTTATCCTGGTTGTACAAATCTGCTGCAATTGCATCAACTGGCAATGCTAACAGGGGTACTCCATTATCTGTTTCAGGCTGTATAGCAGCAGAGTTGTCGGTGTTGAGCTTCTTGACCTCCTCAGCAAGCCTCTGCTTTTTCCTTTTCCTCACAACAACACATTCTAGGCTCTGCAACATTGCTCGTCGGACATCAGGTGGGACCTTGGAGCAACTTGATGCATTGCCCTTCTGGCAAGCTAGGTGCTCTTTGATCCTATGGATCCCACCACCCGAAAAGATCTTCACACAGTACATGCACTTGAGATGGGTCTTCTCCCCCTTCTTGATCATGAGACAATGCTTCCATGCAGGATCATGCTTCTGTGAGCTGAGTGGAAGTACGATTTCTGGTACTGATGATGGTGAATTCGATCCCATAGCAACTGCAGCACACCACCACCACCACTACCAGAAAAACACTAAATCTGCAGATGTTCACAAGTACATTACACTGAGAAGATTACCGATCACAACAGAAAATCACTACAAATTCACAAAAAAACAACCAGACACCTCTGGCGAAGCTGCTTAACTAAGGACCGCAACCAAAACAATCTGAATCGAAACATGGTATCAATAGACAAAGAGAAATTCCACTATAAACATAGTGGTAACAAGTAGTTTTGCATCCATGACCTCCACCAGCGAGACTGACCACCTGAAAGCTAGAACAAACGGCAGCATAAAAGCAAACGAAAACCCACAAATAGATGAATCCAATCCACCACGCAAACACGAAGCATCCAAAACCAAAAAAAAAAAAAACAGAATTGCTATTCCAATGTACATCATGCGATCATACATCGCAATCGACCCAATTAACATCAACCACTTCCCAGCAACAAGCGAAACCCACATCAACTACTGAAGATCCAAACCAAAACCCCGAAATCCAATTCCACATGTTCTCTAATTAATCGACTACAAATCACAAACCAACGAACGGATTCTCAAATTCGACCGATGCCATGATGCAGAATCGAGAGCACATATTCCACCCAAGCATCAGAGTGAGCGGGTTTTTTTGGCGCACCTGGTTTTTTATTTTTCCCGATCCGGCGGGAGAGCCAGCCGCTGTCCACCGCCCCACAACGAAAGGGCTGCTGGTGAAAAAAAACCCAGAAGGGAGACGGTTCAGGTTTGGTATTTATCGAAGGTTGATACGGTGGCTTGTTCACCGGCTCAACCGGTGCTTATTTTAATATTACTTTTTTTAAGAATTTAACAGAATAATTAGATTTTACGTAATCATGTTATCGTAATAAATTTTGGTTAGAATATTTCCTTCGCATTTACTTATATCTTTTGTCTTAGATTTACCTGTATACGTCGAAAATTAAAAAAATAGAAAAGAGAAAGAAAGTTATGAGTTTTTTTGAAAAATTAGGTTTTAGGATTTAGAGTTTAAAGTTACTTATAAGATTATTTGTACTTGTATTAAAAAATTTTAAAAATTAATTAAAAAATTTATAAATATTTTATATTTTAAATATAATTCTACATTTTTTGTATAATTACAAATTTAACCATGGTTAAGAAAGGTTAAATAAGATACACGAGACTATAAGAGTAAATTTTCGTTAATTATAAAAAATTTTCAAGATTTCTAAAGAATAAACTCTCAATATTGTCTTTTGGCTAGAATCCCTTACTCTTGAAAATGATTTAAATATTGAAATTTCTAAGCTTATCAATTGCTCTAAGTTATTTTCAACTTTAAATCCTCTTATACGAGACTTGATCCGTTGACTTTTGTCTTTATAAATAATCAGTACTTTTTAATAAGTTTTTTTTTATTAATTATAAACTTCTTTTCTTTCTTTTTCGACAAGTAGTTTTTCTTTTGATTAAATTTAAAAATTTTATTAATGTAATTTCACACTCATTTTATTAATGTTATTTAAACTTACTCGTAAAAAAAATAATTTACAAAATAGTTAGGTTTGCTGTTATTGATCTGTTGATTACTTTTTAATTTTTTTATTATTTACCGGTTAAGAAATCGGATCGACCGGTTCGGTGTGTGCGAAAACCGGAACGACCGGTTACTTACCGGGCGTGGATCCCGGCGGCTGGCGCCGAGCGGGATCGGTTCGCGCTTGCGGTCGGCGGGTCGGACCGAAACCCCACATCTCCTCTACACACGGTACGCGCCTCTTGGGCCTCAGTCGTCGACGATTTGGTTTGAGTCCTACGATCGACGAAGATGCCTGTCAGGGTGGAGGAAGTGTCGGCTCCTTCGCTCCTCTCAGGTCAGTGCTTCGCAATTTCTCTTTTCATTTTTCCCGTAGCAACTTGCACAGCTTTGTGATGTGAGCTTTTGTGTGTGTGTATGTTTTGGGGGGGCGGGGGAGTAGGGTTTGATGGAAATTGTATTTTTGCTCGGTTTCCATGCGGTCTTTGTCGTAAAGGTGCGATCTTTGTGGTGACGTCTAGATTTTGAACCGATTTGTGGAGATGTACTGTTTATGCTTGTAGGAATATACTGTTTATGCTTGAAGTAATATACTGTTTATGAACCGTAACGTGATTTTTTTTTTTTTATTCAGCGGATTTTTGTTGTTTTGGATGGTTTTACTTCCATTATTTGTGTGTATTTGGTTGTTCATTTTTATCTTATTTGTCTCCTGTTCAAGCAGTGGTGCAAATTGGTGCATTTTTCGATGGATTATTCACCTTTCCCAATTATATTTTGCCTTCCATATATGCCTGGTATGACGCTTGACTAATACCGAAAGAGGGAATTACAGGAAATGATGACCACCATGCTGAAAGCACTCTTCCTCCGGCATGTACCCTTCTAAGTGCCGGACAGGTTGGATTTTCTTGCTTTGTTTCTTAAACCCATTTGGCGGGTTACATATCCATGTTTTATGAATTACCATCAGACCAAATTGTCAACGTTAATGGAATTTCATGTGAATTTTTGGATGATGGAATTTTTTATTTGTAACTCCCATCAAAAACATTACTTGCCCTTCTGATAAATTTGAACTGCTGCATGTTGTACTGATGGATGCATTGCAGGTGGGTTTTGTGTTTATTTTGCAATGTTGAATAATTTATTTCTGTGATGAAATTTTGATCAGGACAATGTAGTTTTCATCAAGAATGGTTATCTTATACACAGTATCAACCAATGCTGGATGAAAGATGGCAATGGATCTTATAGAAAATTATTGAGAAAAGTATCGTGATAGAGGATAGACTTAGGGCTTCATAAGAAAATAACCTAATTTAAGTTTTTCTATATGATTGGGTGTTTAGGCTTGTGATACATGTGTGTAGATGGAGACATTAGATGAGTGAACTGAATCTTTGAGGATGAGGTAGAAAAGCCTAATGGTCTCTGACTACTGGTAAAACTAGTAGTCCTATTCATTCCTATTTGCAAATTGTTGTTTAATTGGAAACTGATTTTCATGATTCTACCATCTACATTTGCTCATGTGAGTCTACAGAGATTCCTACTATTGTATTTTACTTCATGTGTTGACTTTATATAAGCTCTAAGTCTAATGGTCCACTTCAAATTGTGGCTATAATTCACTTGATGTAGCAGCTTTGATTTTCCCAATCATTGTACCATAAGTAATAAGTGTTGATTTTACTTTAGGTTCCTCGAGTTTTTTAAAATAATGAATACCATATCCATGCAAGGGATTTTTTTCTATATTGCCCTTTTTGGCAGTACTCATAAATGAGAATGTTCTATCTTTACAACCCTTACATGTGTGGATTCCTTCTTAGATTGCTAGTGCAATTATCGACTTGTTCAACTATTGATATGCTATTTCATACCATCAGATGTAGTCCAAAGTGGTTTGAATTATTCAATGGAAATGTCGAATGAGACAACAGGAGATAATTAAGTTTGTAATAAAGGAAGAAATGTTTTGGAAGGTCATTAATTGATGCCTTCATTTCTTTTTAAGCTGATACTGCTATGATAATGTTTTTCTTTTTGTTTCAGTCTTTTTCTGGAACTCAGAATGTTTCAAACTCAAGCAAAGATGAGGCATGGAGGGTAAATGTGCAGATACAGGGTATTGATTTCGAACATGGTTATCTATGTGGTACCATGGAAGCGCTCAATGTTCCTTCAGCAGACACGCCAGTAAGTACTGTCATCAGTAAGATGCTTGAATCTGTTTACCCTACTATGAAAAGGAAATAACATTAAAAAAACTTTTATTATAAATTCATATCAAGATTGGAGGCTTTTTTCTTTTTCTTCAGGTTGTTACCTTTTGGGAAGGAGAAATAGTTGATAACAAGAATTACACTTTTTTCACTGGCAAGTGGGAAGCAGCGTAAGATCTATTTTCTTCAAGCTCTCTTGATACCTCGAAAGCATATCAGCACAATGGAATCATTATCTCTGAAGCTAGTTTCTACCAATCATTGTTGTGAACAAGTCTCAGGCTAGGAAACTTGCTTATCCTAAATCTAAGGAATGCTCCCTTTTTTTTTGACAGGCATGATGATGATATTAGACACTGGTCTAAGTTTGGATCTTTTTGTCAGTTGTCGGTAAGAAATAGATAAAACTTGTATCCATCATCACCAATTACGAAAGCTCACTGTTGAATATATTTTCTCTTGTCTTTGAGAATGAGGTTGAAGCTGATGGGGGTAAATCCTTGGACCTTAGCAACTATCCTTACATTTTCATGGTAAGTCCCTGGACTCTCATGGTTTTTGACATTCTAAACTTGCAAAAAAGGAAAACCAACCTTAACCCTTGTTTGTGCTCCGAATGCAGAGGTGGAAAGAGCAGTATTTTGTTAACGTTGGTGTGGACTGTGGCTTAACAATTGCTGGGTTCTACTATGCGTGCTTCTCATGCATCGATGGTTCAATCAATGGCTATTACTACGATCCAAACAGCAGGTACAGTAATTTCCATTCACAGATCATTTGTTCCATCCATTGGAAGATTATCTGATGATTACTCATATCACTGTACGGTTGATTCCAATGCTCAGCCCCTTCCAGAAGCTTGAGCTGAAAACTTCCAATGAGGGTCGCTCTGGTTTCAGTTTTTCCTCTTACCAGCTGCACTGAAGGTTCCCATAGCAACAATCCATCAAATTTAGGACCTTTCTGATGGCTCAAGCTTATCTTCTTAAAATTTACGTTGGAGCTTGTGATCTCAAATTCTGAATCTTACAAGGACCTGTTATTGTGGAAGAAGTAGAGCATGGTCTTCTTGTTGTTACCCTGTAAAAAGTGAACATCGAACCTTTTCGTTGATTTTTCCTATCTGTTGTGATGTATTGGTTTTGTTGGGCTCATGAGCTTTTCACTGTGTCCATTAGCCAGCCTCTTCAGTGTACTTATCTTTTACTTTGTAATCCTTAACAACCTTATTTCCTTATCAACAGAATCTATGATAAGGATTAAGGTCGTTATTTGTACTTTCTAATTTCATATAAATAAAAGCTTGTACCCTTTTTTTTTGTTAAATATAAGATGCTGACTTAGAGGATATCAGACCATTATCAAACAAGTCTGTAATTGAACTCAGACCATTATCATTACAAAAACAAATGTAGAGGATATCTTAACCAACATCTTATTTTTCCATCTATTATGTTAAAAAAGATTGAAAGATTATAGATTGTGAAAGACACCATGTTGGTGTGAGTCAAACCATGAAACAGAGAATCAAGACCTTGCAAACCACTAATCCAATGGTTTTAAAAAAATACCATAAGAACTTCCAAGTACATGAATTTATAACATGACAGCTTTTATTTACCAATTAAATCTAAGAAAAACATTACTATAATTAAGAAAACCACTAAAGTAATTAACAATTGAAAAAAATACTATTTTCAATACTTATTTTTTAAACCATTAAAGTAATATCTTAGTAATTGAAGTCTTATCAGTAAACTTGGTTTCATTTGGCAGTGAAGTTTACAAAAAAATTTACTATATAAAAAATATATTTTAACAAATAGTATAATAATAGTAGAAATTTTTATTGTAACCGTCAAATAAGGAAATAGAAAGAGATTCTCTTACTTCAAAAGTTTTGTTGACTTAAAAAATATAAACTTCTAATTTACCTAATTTATAATAATTGTCAAACAAAATCATAATCAAGAGTTTGAAATTTTACTAATATAATAGAATTATCTTAAAAGTAATACTTTTTTTTAAAAAGGTAATAACTAATTTCTACATTATTAAAAAAAATTGTCGAAAAATTTTAAATAATTTTTTTTTAACAAACAGTATAATGAAAATAGAAATTTTTATTGTAACTATCAAATAAAAAAATAGAAAAAAAAATTTCAATTTAGAAATCATGTCAACTTAAAAAAAATGTGAACATGAAGCTCACCTACTAATTGCAAACAAAATCATAGTCAAGATTTGAAATTTTTCTAATTAATATAATAGAATTATATTAGTAAATAATTTTTTATCTTAAAAATAATAATTTCTACATTATTAATAAAAATAGAATTATAAAATTATCTTAAAAATAATATTTTTTTTAAAAAAAATACAATACCTAATTTCTACATTATTAAAAAAAAATCGGATATATAATCAGATGACCCTTCTGCCCTCGTCCACAATCCCCACTCGCCGCACGCACGAGCCACGAGAGGTGCCATTTCGCGTTTAATAACTCCCCACTCTCCTTCCTCCTTCCTCCTTCCTTCCAAACAGTTGCAGACCTGTCGGTGGAGTAGCGCCTGTGCTTGTCTGGGGGTCGAGCGAAGGTTCCAAGCACGGGTACATATGCAGGAACAGGGGAAGAGGAGCTGTCGGAGGTCACCGGACACATGGGGGAGGACGAGATGGACGACGACGCAGGCCCATCCAGTCTTCTCTGCGAGGAGCAGCTCCCAGACGCTGACTTGTTAGACCCAGGCACAAGATCACAGCCTGCACCGCCGGCACCAAGCTTGGAGAAGCAGCAGCAGCAACACGGCGTTGGAGGAGCTGGAGCTGGAGCTGCCACGGTCGACCGTGGCATCGACGCCGGCGCCATCAGGGCTCTTCTGCAGTCCCAGCCCAGGTTCCTCCCCCCCGCCGACTACGCCGCCCGTCTCCGCCGCATGCCTGCGTTCGCCGCCCTCCGTAACAAGGCCGTCCGTTGGACCGTCGTGGTAACTAGCTGCAGTACCAACCATCGTGTTGTTGTTGCATTCGCGCTTTGATTGATTGACTGCGGTACGGTGGTTTTGTGCATGGGTTCGATCGATCAGGCCTGTGGGCAGCTGAACCTCTCCGACGAGACTCTGTTCTCCGCCGTGAACTGCCTCGACCGCTTCGTCTCGAGATTCCTCCACAAGGTGGGGTGCCCTCCGTTTGTGATTGCTTTGCCGTCATCGTTGATCGATCACCGTGGTTTATATTAATTTGATGCTCCTGGGTTGCAGAATTGGGAGAGTTGGATGATGGAGCTCAGCTCCATCGCTTGCCTGTACCTCGCCGCCAAGTTCTTGGAGGTGGTGGTTCCTCCGATCCAGGCCTTTCCTGTAAGTTGTTAGAATAGTCTTACGTTAATATATAAAAAGATAATCTTTTTAATAATATCTATAAAAAAATTATTTTTATAAGTATTTAATCTAAACAATTAAGAATAAAATGATAATATTTTTAATTAAGATTAATTTTTATCATTTTTATTTTTATTAAATAATTTAAATTTAAATATCGATAAAATTAACTTTTTATAAATATCACTAAAAGATTGAAACATACATAGATGGAGGACATGGACCACTGGTACGACCTCACGACGATCAGAAGGATGGAGCTTGTGGTGCTCGACGCCTTGCACTGGCATCTCCGCTGCGTCACAGCTCACTCCTACGTCCAACACCACTTCAAGTCGCGGTCCTGCTCCGACGACGACGACGATCTCTTCCCGGCGTTCGTCGCACGGGCCACCGACCTCCTAATAGCCTCTCTCTTGGGTGAAATTAATCGGCATGCCTTCTTTCTCTCTCTCTCACTCTCTCCGTTGAACACAAATTAACAGCGCCCGATGTGTCGACGATCGATGCAGACATCTGCTTCTTGAGCCACCACCCGATCAACGTCGCAGCGTCGGTTGTCAGGCGTGCGGCCATGGAGTTCCCTTTCACGAGATTCGCCGGCGTTGCCTCCTCCTTGTACCCCTTGGTTCCTGACGAGGTCAAGGTGAGATTAAGATCGAGATCGTCTCTCAACTGATCGACGTACGGACGGCCGGCCCGCTTGTCGTGTCGTCCACTTGTTGATGACCATCGACCGCCATCTTTTTTGATTTTCAGCGCGAGTTGGAAGGCTGCTTCGAGTTGATGAGTAGCGGCGACGTCGTGGTGGAGGACCCCCTCAACACCTCCCCCACGGGGAAATGCGGCGTTTGGGCGCCGCTCAGCCCCGTGACTGTGATCCGGCGAGCACCAAGGTCGATGTTGTCGGAGAGGTGCCTCGGCCTCGACGTCTTCTTCGACGACGACGGCGGCGACGTCGGCTCAACGCGCAACCGGAAGAGAAAGCGGAAGCGGACTTAGGCACATCGCCGGCCGGCCAGTTTGTTGTATGGGCAAGATCTTTAATCTTTTGTCCCGGTCCTTAATTACATATTACCATGTTAATTACATTGCTTACCTACTGCTGATTAATTGCAGTTAATCATTTGATTATGGTAAAATGCTTCTGTTTCTCCGCAATTGAGATTTGAAGGGATTTTATACATTCAGAAATTGTAAAAAATATGTAAAATAGTAAAAAATAATAAGTTAAAATTTTTAATTTTTTTATTATTTTATTATTTTTTACCTAAGTACAAACTCTTATTTAATTTGCACGAGAAAGAAAACACTTTATTTGAAGTAAAATATGGGAGTATGATATGAGGGTATACTAAGAATAATCAAGCATAATTAATTAGTCGGCAGGTGGTATTATTTTAGTCTATGTTTATAAACAGCTTTTTTTAGTTAAAAAAATTAATTTTATAAATAAAATTAAAATTATGTAATAAATTAGATGATAAAAATTATTTATGAATGTATTTTTAGTAATATAAATAATCATCGTATTATTCTTATATAAAATAGAAAAATATTTTGCCGACAAAAAAGAAAAAGATAGCAAAAACCCACAGAGACAAAACCCCCCCCCCCCACCGCCGACCTCATCCGCTCCTCCGCCAGCATTTGATTAATTTCACCCAAGGGTATGAGTTTTACTCCCTACACACATAGTCACCATGTGTATCAGCCTTGTTTTAAATAGTTAGTTAATTAATATTCAAATAATTTTATATTAGTTAAAATAAGAATTATATTTATATATATATATATTATTAATTAATTTATAGATAAAATTTCAGTAATAATAACAAGCATCGTCGTCGACTAACCGCCCGTAACCGCCCCGCCTCAGACGTCTATATCACACCCCGCCGGCCGACGGCCGCCACGGGAAGAACAAGAACCGGAACAGAGAGAAAGAGATCAGAGATGGCTTCTTCTTCTGCTCTCCTCATCCTGCTACTCTTCTTCGTCGCCGCCGCCACCGCCACCGCCGCCGAACGGTTCCGCGTAGGAGATCGCCAGGGCTGGCGCCAACCCGACCACAGCCACGCCGACCTGTACGACCGCTGGGCTGCCTCCATCCGCTTCCACGTCGGAGACTCCATCTGTCAGTCCCTCCGTCCTTCTTCTCCTTCTTGTTATTGTTCTTGTTGTTGTTCCACCTGTGCGGCAGCGATGTCGATCTCCGTCGCCGTCGATGCTTCGTGTCTCTGCAGATTTCGAGTACACCAACGACTCGGCGTGGGTGGTGACCAAGGCCGAGTACTACCACTGCAACGCCACGGATCCGATCGAGGCGTTCGACGACGGCGCGACGGCGTACGTGCTCCGCAAGCCTGGGCCGCTCTACTTCGTCAGTGGAAACGCCGAGCACTGCAAGAATGGGCAGAGGCTCGTCCTCGCCGTCGTCCAGGTGACGGCCTCGCACCCACCCAAGAACCCGCCACCGCCACCTCCCGCCCCCACTGCCGGGCGTCCGCACAAGCCCGCCCCTCCGGCGCCGCCGCCGCCGCAGCCAAGCCCTGCTGGATGGCCCACTCCTGTGTCGGTTGTGCTTGCTGCTGCACTGGCCGCCGTTGTTGTTGCTTTCGTGCAGATTTCTCCGAGCTGGTCTTAGCTAGCTAGCTAGCTTTTGCATGCATCGTTCTTGCGGCGTCGATCGATCAGGATCATATGTTGCAGATCGTAGCGTGGGTTTTTTCAGTTTGCTAGCTCTTTCGTTCGAATGTTGTGATCTTGCAATGACTACGTACTGCAACTTCTGGATCATCCTTTTCCGCAGAAGCTTCTAGTTTTGTTTGGGTATGCATCGTAATTTTTTACCATGTATTACAGCTATTTATAATAATATTTATTAAATCAATTTTACATTGTATATTAAAAATTATAAAAAATATTTACATTATAAATTTTGTAATTTTTTTTTTTTAAATTCATCCCACTTAACTCTACCTTTACAATAAATACACCAATAATTGAGATCATGACTGAATCTAATTTAATTTATCATATCAATGAATCTATAATTGGGATCTTAATTAATTAATCAAGCTGCCATGCAATTGATCAAATTCCAATGTCAAAGATTTCGCTTAGAAATCAAGGTTACGTTGAAAAATAAAATTTTTTTAAAGAAAAATTAGAAAATACAATTTTTTATAAAATTATTTTCGTATATTATAAATTTTTTAGAAAATTAGTTTAAAAAAGATATAAATTTTTTTATTTTAAATATAATTTTATATTTTTTTTATACTTACGAATTTAACAATGATTAATGAAGGTTAGGTAAGACGTTTGAGATAAAAAAGTATGTCGTGAATTTTTTTTGTTAATTATAATTTTTTTTTAATCTAATAAAAAAATAAAAAATAATTATATTTATAATAATAAAAAAATTTAAAATATTTTTAAATTTTAGCAGGTACATGATTACTTCGTAAATTTTTTTTCAAAATTGATATGGACCCGGACCTGAAGTTGAAAGACAGCTTTGCCCGCACCCACCAGCCAAAACCTCCTGCACCGAACAAAACCCTAGTCTCACCGGAGTAAACCTCTTCCGCTCGCCAAGTGGCCAACGCCGGTGAGTTCCCGCGCAGCTTTGGAAATGCCTGGACACCCTACGGATCCGGAGGATTCGAGCATAGTCCCCCTCAACAACGTCTCCAGCCTGCAGGAACCTGTCGTATACCCTCTCCGCCACGGCCTCTCCCCGCTCTCCCGTATTCACATCTCCTGGTCAAGGGGGAACGTTCTCCACGTCTCTTGCCTTCGGAAGAGCGTGGAGGAAGGACCGCCGGACGGGGAGGTCGGGGGTAAGGTGTTGGAGGTGAGGTTCGGTGGCGGGGATGGAGAGTTCAGTGAGGCCGAGATGAGAAGGATCGCGTACGGGTCGTTGCCAGCGTTTGCGGTGCTCCAGAGCAAGAAAAACGCCCTCTCTGCAATACCGATGATGGCGGTGGCGTCTCCGAGTCCCACCGAAAGGTAGCTTCTTACACCGAGCTGGAGTTTATCTTAGCGAGAACGTTCGAACTGAGGGAACGGAAATTACGATAGGTTGCTGGGACGTTATTTACCTTATTAGCTGATTAAAACTTAGGAATTGGATACGTATTGTCAAATTGGGGTGCTCTCTATTGAACGAGTATTATTATGGTATTCTCTTAGGGTATAAGGTCCATCTTGTTGTAATTTTTTTTTTTTTTGAAAGATGACACTCTGGTTGTTGGAAGGGTCCGCCTGGGTGTAAACTCTTTTTGAAAGATAACATTCTGGTTGTTAGAAGCATTATATCCGAATATGTTTGATTCTTGGTGATCACCCAATTTTGTCTATGGGCAGCTAAATGCTTTTTTTATCGAATGTGGTTTCCCACTATATTCTCTTCCAAAATAACTATTCTTTGGTGATGCTTTATCTGTTTCTTTGCCCACGAATCTTCAGTTTGCAACATGGTCTGGAATATAGCAGTCACATAAAGGCCCTTCTTGGGACTTCCGAAAGTTATCCCAGTTGGATTATTGAAGATCCAAGGACAGTTCTCAAGGTGATTTCGTTACATATTCAGATACTGTTACCAATATATATATCTTCTTTTGTTCTTTTAATGGTGAGACTTGTTGTTTTGTCTTTGAATTAAAACATAGTTTTCTATTTGTAGGGAGTTGAGAAGCCGACTACTCTTAGAGCTGCCTGGGAACTGATAGAAATTTTTTATGCTGATAAGCAATCATTTGCATGGCTTCCAGAAAGAATTGTGGATTGGTTGGCTGTAATGAATTTTTTGTCACTTATACTGTTTCCCTAATTACCAAAATCATATTACATATCTATCTTTATCACTAGAAAGAAATTACAACTCTAATTAATATCATACCATGCTCCTTGTAGGATTATGATAGCCTCATGTCCAACTATGATTCCAATGTCCATTCAAAGCTCATGTATCTGCAGAAGAGACTTGTAGGCTTGCAGGTTGTTGATTTTGTTGCATACATTTATTTTGTATCTAATTTGGTTTTGTACTCACTTCAACTTTGTGCATACTGCTACAAGGACAAAGACAAGAATGATAATTAATTTCTTAACTCCACAGCAAGGGATGAACAACCTAAACATGAAACATTTCCTATATATTATTGATCTTCCTCCTGTGTCAAATTGGCTCGATTGATTGTTTGTGCTTGGGTTGCTTGAGACACTTGACTTGTATAACAACGAATGTGACTGATTGATTGGAGGTTGATAGTGTTGTCCCCTTTGATGCTTTTTAAGTCAGTCAACTCTGGACACTTGACCCGTAAAACAACAAATGAGATTGATTGATTGGAGGTTGATAGTGCCCCCTTTGATGCTTTTTATGTTACTCAAGTACACAAAGGATGTAGATCAGGTTTAGGGCATAGAGTGTATGAGATACCTTGAAAGTAACATTTACTGTGGTATTTGTATTCAATGATGGTAGGTAGGGGTGGTTGGCAATGGGTGTTTTGCATTTAGCCAAATGGAGTTGAGGTGGTTAACACATCAGGTCTAGGTAACCATCCATACAACTAGTTGGCACCACATTCTTTTTTTAGTTGGCACCACATTTACTCTAGCTAGCATTTGTACTTCATGAATAATCATTTAAGCTATGCTTCCAACATCACTCCTTAAGTGTTGGGTATGCTTGGCTTTGTTGTCCCCTCTTAGAATGTTCTTTTGGTAAAAGACAATTCTATTACTTTACTTGAGGTGGGTAGATTGAGTTAGATGTCCACATTGAGTGCTATGGACGTAAGGATGGGGAAGGTTGAGGCATCATGTAGCTCAATGTGTGCAAGAGGTGGCCACTTGATGATGTAAGGGGCTAGGTTGTTTTTTGTTTTTTTTAATGTAAGGGGCTAGTTGACTGATTGGACTAGTTGCACTAGGGTTGGGGCTGATTGGTTTGATTGTGCACCCTAAATTAGATGCCCCCTACGTAGCATGTTAACCAAAGGTTGGGAAGCAGAGTATGAAAAGGTGTGCTAGTAGTGGTGTAATGATGGTGGACATTTCTTTTAATCGGTGGCAGCCCTCAATGAATTGTAGTTGCTTTGTGACAGATGCCCTTGTTTGGTGATGAATGCCTTATATTTTCCGCAAGTTGAGACCCATAAATTAGAGGAGGGGGGACCATTGGTGCCTCTAGTGCTATTGTGTGATGAGTGATTCTCTATCTCCTCAAGGAAACAAGTTGACCTGGCTGATCAGAATGACCAGATTGTCCAAGTCAATTAGTTCATACATGTTTGTAGGGAACAAGGAGCAACTAATTGACCTTGGTAAGAAGCTTGAACTTATGTATAGTGACAACCATTGTATGGCCTGTTTGTCTACTTCTAACTTGTAGTTGAGTAGTTTTACCAGACAAATGTCTGATGTTAGTGTCCCATTTGGTGGTAGCTCATCTAGTGTATGTGAAAGGTCATTTGATGAGGTTGTGGTTGAGGAAGGGGAGAAAAGGAAAATGAGGATGGTGTGGTCGAGCATGATTGGGCATTTAAGTGCAAAGAATCAACCAACACATGTGGTCGTCTAATGAAGGTTATGGTCATGGGGTAGGATCTAGGCAAAGGAAAACCCTTTAACTTGTCAAATTGGTACAATTAGAGTGAAAGTGACCAAAATTCCAATTTTAAATAATATCAAGAGATGCACTAGATGTCTTATGACAAATATTGCTTTCAATAGTTGAACAAGGGAAAGGTTGGGAGCTTTAACATGTTGGAGGTGCACCTTGAGGTTGGTTTATGCATCCTTCCATTGGAATTTCCTGTGAAATTTTGCCAATTTTATCAGTTGGTGTTGACATGGATGCATTATAATTCTGTTTGATCATTTGTTTCCTATTGTTGTGCTGGCTCTAGTTGTTATATGCTTGGATTTCAAAAGATTTTCCACATCTCCATGGTTTCCACGCCACCTAGTCGCTATTACTTCAGCATCTAGGAATTGAAGTTGGTTGCTGGCCTCCCTAGTAAGAACAAAGACTTCCTTGTGGAGGAAGTGGCTGGAGATGAAAACTACCTTGACATTGGGACATTCAAGTGGTAAAGGACTATGATTCTCTACAATTGGCGTGGTTGTATGAGTGATCATTTGTGAAGTTGGTCGACAATAAACTTAGGTGGGAATTGTTGGAGGCCATCAATGTTCATATTAAGGAGGTCCTAGCCGATTACTCTCTTTTGGTCTAAGTTGGTGTTGAACTTGGGTTGGATGCATAGTATGGGTGGTGCCTAAGGGTGCATTATCTTGATTGGTTGGATAGATTTAGAGAAAGAGAAAAGGTTGTACTGTCAGGTTATGCGCCTCTAGGAGGAAGGGTCACTAAGTGGACAGGTTAGGGCCATTTTATCTTTGTCGGAAAACCAGATGTGTGGTTAGCCCCTCAATTTGTGTTTTTATTTTTCTTTCTCTTGCCTTTTCATTCCTTTATCATTTTCTTGTTCTACCATTAGTTCATTCATGGTTGCAGATGCCATGACGAATGAATCAATATGAGTGGTTGGATTCTAACCACCATTGAAGAGTAATGCCCAAGCCATCCTGCCTGGTAGTGAGTGGAAGTTCATGCAGGTGAGATCTACTTCCTCTTGGCTGGATGAACATTGGTCTTTGTCACAGAACATCGTCCTAGCGTCCCCTATAGATGTGGATGAAGTGGATAGGGTTCCTCCTAGCCCAAGCAAATGAGGGTAACCACACAAAAGTAGCAACCAGCCCCACCAACAACCCTTAGATTGCGCTCTGTGTTGATGGAGAAGTGGGGCCATTCCTACAAGGTGTAACAATGGTTGCAAGATGGCAGATTGCTCCTTCTATGGCACAAGGTAGGCATTCAACTAGGTGCTCTTTAACGTAAGTTTAAAATGCTTTCTAGCCTATTCAGATGATGATCATTGACTAACCTAGTTTTATTGTAGTCCCTCATGCTTGTCCATCATCTCTAATACAAGATTTTGATTGCCAGTGGGAGGTGGACCAACAATATGAGTGCTATGTTGCCCACCTCAAGAAGGAAAAACTGCATGCTTAGGAGGCCTACCAAAATGTGTGGCCGATTAATGATAGATTTATACAAAGTAGAAGTAGGGTATTAAATGGTCATTGCAAAGTACCAATCCAATATCAAAGCTTCCATCAGGTGGGTTGAAGGGTTGGAGTGCATTTTGGTCAATTGGGACGTCCACAACATGTTAAGTAGGTCCAACTTAAATGTTAGGACGTTGTTGAGTTTTAGACATTAGACATTTTCTAGAAGATTGTGAATGTGTCTTTCAAATTTGGGATATAGGCTGTGGGCTTCCACTTCCTCCATTGACAACCTTCAACAGACACCTCGCTTCATTGATTGTTGTCTACTAGAGGTCCATTTGAGTATAGATGGGGAAAGATATCTCATTGGAGTGAAGGCGGACAAGCAAGAAGTTGATAGGACATCAAAGGGCGAGGAGGTCAAGAACCCAAACCCCTTTTGATCTTTCTTCAATGATAAAATTTTTATTTTCTTAAATGCTGTGATGTGGATTTTGTTTGCCCAATTGGGTTAGGGAATGCTTTTGCTGATTGGGATCAATTAGCAATCAATCTAGTTGCATATGCGTCCTTGATAATTTTCTAAGTAATAGAGGATGGGTGCATTAAGAGTTGGCCCTTGAGGATTTTGTGTTGTTTCCCTTGTTGGACACTATTTAAGGGTTGAAGCCTTTGTTTACCTCATCCAGAGTTGTTGACAGGTAGGGTGACCAACCTTTGCTATAAATTGTTCAAGGTTTGAGGCTTTCATCTATCTTGCATGAAGTTTTTGACGATCAAGGTGTTAACACCTATTGAATGTTATTCAAAGTTGAGGTCTTTGTCTACCTCACCCAAAGTTGTTGACAGGAAGAGGTGTTTGATCCCTACAGAATGTTAGTTCAAGGGTTGAGGCCTTCATCTACCTTGTTTGAGGTTGTTGATGGTCAAGGGCAACCAACCCTATTAGACATTGTTCAAGGGTTGAGGCCTTGATTTATCTCTCTTGAAGTCGTTAACAATGCCTTCATCTACCTTGTTTAATGTTATTGATGGTTAAGGGCAATTGCCCCCTATCAGAAATTGTTCAAAGGTCAAGGCCTTTGTTTGTCTTGCATAAAGTTGTTGATAGTTAGGGGTGTTTGGTTCTTGTTGAACATTGTTCAAGGGTCAAGGTTTTCATCTACCTTGCTTGATGTTGTGACAATCAGAGATGGTCAACTTTGCTAGAGGTCATTCAAGGATCAAGGTCTTCATTTACTGTCGGCAATTAAAGGTTGTAGGTCCTATCAAACACCATCTAAGGGTTGAGGGCTTCATTTGCTAAGCTTAAAGTTGCCTTTGGTTAAAGGCCATTAGCCTTCTTAGATGTCATTCAAGGGTTAAGGCCTTTGTTTGCCTTGCTTGAAGATGCTAATGGCTAAGGTGACACTCTCTTGTAGGATATCATTCAAGGGTTGAGGCCTTTGTTTACCTTACTTGAAGCTTTTGGTGGTCAAGGGTGGTTGGCCACCATAGTGGTTGTTCTAGGGTTGAGTCCTTTTTCTATCTTGCTTGAATTTGTCAATGGTCAAGGGTGGTTGGCCCATGTTAGACATTGTTCAATGGTTTAGGCTTTCATCTAACTTGCTTGAAGTTGTCGATGTTAGGGGTAATCAATCCTTGTTAGACATCGTTCAAGTGTTGTGGTGTTTGTCTACCATGTTTCAAGGGTTGAGGCCTTCATTTACTTTGCTGAAAGCTATTGATGGTTAGGTCCTATTGGTCATCATTTAAGGGTCTAGGCCTTTGTACATTTAGCTCAGTTAAAGTGGGGGAAATGAACTAGTACTTATTGATTAAGAAAAAGTAAGTTAATGACTTTTAGTTAGAAATAATATTTTTTCAAGCTACCAACATTCTAGATCCTAACATTGCTTATGGAGGTTCTTCCTTTAATAGGTGGTTTCTAGCTTGAATAAAGGAAAAGGGTTAGAGTTTGGTAAACAACTAATTGTTAAAACTTGTCAACCCCTCGTGAATATGAATCCTAAAGATAATTCATTTGGGTGCAATGCTTTTAGTGATGTGTTGTATTGGACTTTAGGTGTAATGAAAGGAAAGCAAGAGGGATGCATTATGCATCTTGGGTGCAACATTCTTAACTTAGAGGTTTTACGTCAACACTTGGATGTAGATGAAAATAATTAGAGCTTCTCATATCTTAATAAATGGGTGTGTGTAAAGAAGTGAGTCTAAAGCACCCAAATTAAGCTAGCAATTTGAAATGTAAGAACATTGATTGGTAAGAGCAAGGTTGCAAAAATCGACATGGATCGTCGAAATTTCGGTGATTTATGTGGATTTTTCGTTTTCCCGATACTAATTTGTAGTGTATTTTCGAGCGTTCAAAGGATCGAATGAGTCATTGATGTAGATTAGTAGTGGATTGACAGATCGTTCGATGTAGCGTATTTTTTAGCTTAAGAAAGGGTAGATCAATTGATCCAAGGAATATATTGGTTGATTTGGTACAGATGACTGATAGCAACAATTGTTTGGGCTTCGAGGAAGGATGGTTAGACGATTGTTGCAACCGTTGGACAGAGTCTTAACAACTGCTATGGGCATGTCGAGGTTAGAGGCTTAGGGTTGATGGTTGAATGGTTGCTTGAAGGTCGTGTACTACTATTGAACCCATTTCGGTTTTCAATAGTATGAGGAGGTTGGAGTCAGGGCTTGAGGAAGGTGGTTGTCACATCTATTGCATGGGGAGGTAGCAAAAAAAAAGAAAAACAAGAAAGTAAAAAGAAAAGAAAGAGAGAAAAAAAAAGTGAAGAAAGAGAGAAAAAAATAAAATGAAAAGAAAGAATAAAAATATTAAATAAAACTTATGTTTAAAAGATAGTAGGGAATATTAAAAAATCACACAAATTTTCTGATATTTTTTAATTTTTTAGAAAAAATGTTTTCTTATCAATAAAAAATTGGGGAAGTATTAAAAAAATTAGAAAAAGAGAAAAAAGAGAGAAAGGAAGAGAGAAGAAAAAAGAAAAAAAAATAGTATTAAAAAATAAAAAAATCTTGATAATTTTTAATTTTAAAAAAATTATGTTTGCTTATGAATAACACTCCTCTTATACTTTATTCTCACAAACTTTATCTTCTTATTTTTAATTAATTCATGTGAGATTTTTTTAAAATATGTTAACTTCATTTTAGGAATAAAAAGTTATAATTTACTCTAAAATCTTATACTTGATAAAATTTTTAATTATGGAGATTATAGAAATTCTCTAGTACCATGCATAATCTTATTAATTTTTGTTATAACTTGAATTTTGTTAAAATGTAACTTGATATATATTGAAATATAACTTGATTTCTTTTAAAATATAATCTAAAATCTATTGAACTATAACTTGGATTATATTTAACTGCAACTTAGATTTTATTGATATGTAATTTATATTTTATTAAAATATAACTTGAATTTTAAATTATTTGTAATATGATTTTTTTAAAATCATTTATTTATGATTTAAAGTTTTTCTCATACATGCAGCTACTATATTCTTATCTAATTGATATTTTATTGATGATAATTATTTTAAAAATTTGTCTGATTGTTTTTACATGCATGTTTTATCTTATTTCTGAGTTTTAAGTTGAAATTTAAAATTTTTAAGCTGTTTCTAAAAAAGTGTTGTGTTTCCACCGATCCGATCTTGAATCTTCGATATGTTTCCATTTTTTAGAGGACCGATCCTCTATACAATACCAAGATTTGAAACCTTGGGTAAGAGTATAAAATTAGTGGATATAATGACAAGAAGAAAAATTAACTTATTATACTTGTATGAAACTAAACAGGTTGGAGAAAAATCTAGGTTAATTAAGGATAGTGGTTTTAAATTGTGGTATATAAGAAAAGATAAACATAGAAGTAAAGTTGGAATAATTGCTGGTAAAAGTTTAAGAGATGAAAATCTTGAGGTAATAAGGATTGAAGATAGAATTATAATTATTAAGTTTATAATAAGAAATGACATAGTTAATATAAATAGTGCATATGTTCTACAAAAAGGAATTTTAGGAAGTTTTGGATGGTCTAGTTCATTGTTTACCTATTAGTGAAAAGCTCTTTATCATAGGGGACTTAAATGGTTATGTAGGAGAGAAAAATATAGGATATGAAGTAAATCATAGGGAATTTGGTTTGGTAATAGAAATGAAGAAGGAAATTCAATTTTAGACCTTAGCATAGCTTGTGAAATTTTAGTAACTAACACTTATTTTAGGAAAAGCAAGGAGTGTTCAATTACATTTAGAAATGGTTTAAATGCTATTCAAATATATTTTTTACTTCCCAGAAAAACAGATCAAAGAATGAGTAAAGATTATAAGGATATTCAAAGAGAAAACATTAACTATACAACATAGGTTATTAGTATTAGATGTTAATATCAAGATTAAAAGAAAATATTACAGTGTGTTACGTTCCAAGTTGGATGACATTGTTGATGAAGGCAGCTTTGAATTGTCTTACAGATGACACCAATTGATATTTTTCTTGTTGAGTTAGACTAGTTTGATCAGTTGTCCGTGCTTAGATTGCTTGGGACACTTGACTTGTAAAATAGTAGACATGATCAATCGATTGGGGGCTGATCATGTTCTCTTTGATTTTTTAGTTGATTGAGCAAACAAAATAGGTAGATCGGGTTCAGAGCATAGAGTGTATGACATACCTTGAAAGCCACATCTATTGTGGTATTTATTCTTGATACTAGTAGGTGAGGGTAGTTGGCAAATGGGTGAGTTGCATTAGCAACATAGAGTTGAGGTGGCCAACATATTGGATCTAGGTAACTGTCAATACGACTGGCTCATACACATCCACTCTAGTTGGCCTGTGTTCCACACAAATAATCATTTTAGTCATGCTTCCAACATCACTCCCTAGGTGCTAGGTATGTTCACTTTGTTGTCTCACTTTGGAATATTCCTTCAGGGCTGGCTGCACCAGGGTTGGTTGACTGGTTTGCTTGGCCACCTTACATCAATTATAAAAATAGAAGCCATCATTACCTTTGGGGCTTTGGTTTGTAGACTTTTCTTTGCCTACATGGGTGGGTGCCTCTTGTAATGCATCTGCTGATTCTGCTCCTTTTTATGGCATTTTGCATCAAAATTGCTTTTCTCCATTTCTGTCGATAATCTTGTTATTTGTTTCTGTTAATCAATATTATGTTCTGAGGTGCTTGTGACAAAATTTATTTTTTCTTTTTATATTTTTATCCTACTTGTGACATTTCTATATGTGTAGTGTGTTGAGGATGATCCAGAATACTGGGGAGGAGTATTATCAGCTCTGGCTGTTGGGTGGCTTGACATTGTGGTACATGAAGTTCCAGTACAGCTTTTAGCAAGATTATGATTTTTTTATCAAGCATCTTGGTACTCTAGCGAATAGTTCAAAGCCATCCTGTCTTGTAGGTGAAGCTGTTAAGAATGCATGGATCTTATCAACCAGATCAACTAGACAAACGTGAGGTTTGTTATGTTTACCATCACTTAGTGTGAAAGTTCTTCTGTTTTTGTGTCAATTGTCGTTTATCAAAGGAGGGGAAAATCATCTAGAATATTCACTTTCTATGGGAGCAGAATTTGGAATTTGGATAAAATTCCGCTTCTTTTGTTGACTTGAAGCTTATACCTAAATGTTTTACCGTATCTACCAATGCTGCCAAGGCAACATCTAAAATTTCCTGAAGTTAATGTGAATAAGGTGATAGCCCAATTAAAGCAAGGTGATACTAAATTATTGTTATTTTTTTTAAAAAATAATGTACTACATTAATCGCTATGGTTGAAATTTTTTTGTATTATTTCAAGTTTTTTTTTAAAAAGGGACATGCATATAGTATTGCAAAATATTTGGGAGTATAGGGTCAATCACAAACTTCTTTGATGTTCAATTTGACTATTCATGTCATCTTATAGATCTAATTAGTGACAAAAGACTCAGAGAACAATTAAAATTACTTCTAGTTCATCTAAATAATATTGACTTGTTAGCTCCACAAGCTTGTGAAGATTTCTTGCCTAACATTGAAAAATAACTAAACTTGTAATAATAATTTAATATTTGATTAATTAGTGAATGTCAAGTAACATTAAGTTCCATATAAACTTGCATAATTCAAGCAAGGACATATATCAAGTTCTATATTCCATCGTCACAAACGTAATATTAGTTCATATTTTTTCAATCAACACAAATAGAAATTAAAAAAATTAGATATATCAAGTAATGTCATCCAAAAAAATCATAAAAATACAAATTATACATTTGTCAAGATCATCATCATCCATCATATCTTCTTCATCAGGATCTTCAAAATTAGCAGCTTCTTCTTCTTCTTCACCATTTTCATATTCATCTTCTTCACCATTTTCATATTCATCCTCTTCTTTTATCATTGGTCCTTTTCATTTTCCTTTGGCATGTGTAGAACCTAGAGTAGCTTTGTTCTTTAAGTACAAGACAAGTGAGAAATGAGTCACACCTTGTTTAAGCTCAGTCATAACCCAAGTAAGTCCATTATTTACAATGAAAAGATCATCTTTTGCAATTTTCTCATCATTTTCTAATCTTTTAGACGAGCATTTATTAGAATCATCAATATATTGAAGAGAAATGGAATCTAAATAATCTATATCTTTAAATTTATCCTTCAAAGCTGACAGATCATTTATTTTTTTATTATGGCTAGAAATTCCTCTAATTTGAATGACACTACAGATAATTGTTAAAATACCAAAACGATTATAAATGTTGAAAGTAGAAACAAATAATTGGTATAATATAACTATCTTAATAAAAACATATACTTACATTTTTGAACATGCTTCAGTTTCTCTCACATCCGAAGTGCTACAAGTCTTGAACCTTGATTGCCAATTTTGCCAGGTTTGGTGTTGAAATGCTGAAAAGATTCCACCACCCTCCTAACATATTGCATTTACAAAAAAATTTAATAAATGAGAACAATTAAAGAGCATGCACTTAGGCAACACCTAGGTGTCAAGGTGTGAATCGGTCATGTCATAGTAGCTCACCTTGTGTTGTCTTGAATTAATGGGTCATGTTGGATCCATTTAGTTAAATATGTGTTTTTTAAAGTTTTACAATATAAATTTTTGGATGGAGTACTACTAAATATATTTAATTATTGAAATATATAATTATACATATTAATGAAATATGGATGTTAGTATTATTACACAGATTTTGATGTTATCTTAGGCTTATTTATATATTTTGATGTTATGTAGGAAATAATAGAGCTAATACTATGTATAATTATTATTAATTATGTGTAAATATATGTACCATATACTTTAAAAAATTAGAAAAAATAAAATTTGTACGAGGCTCCCAAGGCACCTTGGCTCACCACTTGGATGCCTTAAAAAAAGTATGTTCATAAATGTATCACATTGCAAGCCTTTTTCAAAATCCACTATATATAGCACCCTAACAATATGTGTTGTGAAGGTGTACACTTTTGTTCCAATGCGAAGTCTTCCTAACTTTTGTAGCAGCCTTCTTTCCATTGTTGTCCTTTGCATTCTTCAATGTGTCATAATTCTTCTCAAATCTATTCTGTCTATGGATGTTTGAAGTATGAGAAATGATGCTGCAAAACGTGTCATTCTAGGCCTTAAATGCTCTATTGTTGGTGACCTCCTTTATCATGTTCAAAATAGATGTTTGTGCATAGATATAGTCACTCAAGTTGATTGCATTTGAAGTGTCTTTTTGACATCATTCAATTTTCCAAAATATCTAATATCAAGTCAATGTAGTGTTAACCCTAGGAGTTAATAAAGAGTAGGATGCTTAGATTTCAATTTTTTCCAAATACAAATCAAAATCACTACCATGTTAGTGTTTGAAAAGTAAAAAATATTCAAAACCAAATTGCCAATGTGGTAAGAAAACTCAATTACCAGCTAGGACATAAGTAGATGCATTAACAGAAACAACCTGGATAACATTATTCTCTCCGACCTTGACTATCAGCTCACTTGGAAGTTCAAATTCTCCCCAGTCTTTGCATATGAAGAAGCATCCTCTGACCCTAAGAAAATAGTTCCTCAAGGACAAATGATCAAAAAAATTATCAATGTCCTGTTCTATCAATCCATTCATTTGACATTAATGTGTAACCATATTTTTTCCATCTCTGTTTATGATTGTTAATGAATTCGTGAGTCATTTGAACATGTTGATTCAGTAAAGGAACTCTCATTTCATTATAAGGGTGTGTCAATCTTGGACCGAACAGACCATTAGCTTCAAGCATGATCTCAAATGGGATATTGTGAGATCATATACTTCCAACAGTATATGTCTGTTTCCTCCTTTTTCTCTTGTTATTAGGCATCAATTATCCCACTTAACAAAAAATTGAACTATAAAAAAGAAAAAAAAATTAGAAAGCAATCTAAAATGGAAACAATTTTCCACTGAAATTGACACCACCATTTGTAAAAATCAAAGAAAAAAGCCAATGCAGTCAAAGAAAAAACCCACTGAAAAGAGGATAATAAAAGAGTTGAATAACAGGCTAAGGGAAAAGCCATTGAAATAAGCCATCTATTCCACTTAAATTCCAAGAAGTTACAAAAAAAGTTGATTCACAAAACAGACAAGAAGATGAAAAAAAACGATGAATTGATGCTAAGAAAAGACTCAATGAAGGTCATTCAAACACAATATAACAAGTTAACAATTAGAAAAAAATCTATTGGAATCATCACCAAAATCGAAAGGCATTAGAGAAGATGTAAAATCTCACCAAAATGGTGGCATTGCCATGAAAAATGTGCTACAACAAAAGGATTTCTAATTGGTGAGTATTGTGTTGATGAAGAATCTCTATGGTATTTATTTTTCTCCTACACTACAGTGAGGAGATGGTGGCACTCTTGAATGAGATTGAAGGCTCTCAGCCAGGGAATACGTGAGGTGATCCCCTTCATTTAGGTAGTGATTCTCATCATGATCCATATCACCAAAATTTTGACAATATAGATCGGCTTTTAGAGTATGAATCGGATATCAAGGGTGACATTAGAATTGAACCTAGATCAATCAAAATATCAATCCACAATGGTGGTATCACTTTGATAGCTCCATTGTGAAGTGCCAATGCATGTGTCTCATCCAATACAAATGAAAATTCAGCCAACCCCCAAAAATGCCTCCATAGGGCAGATTTGCTGCTCAATCTTGGTCTTTTCCTGAGTCAAAGCTTCCGACAAGGATTTTAAGCATCAGGACCTTCTTCATGGTTACAAAAAGATATGATTTTGAAGCTTTCTCTTTTATTCACTGTTAGGTCTTGCCTACTTACCTTAGACCTAAGATGATTTTTTCTTAGTTTTAGAATTTTGTAATTTTTTCTACATATATTGTTTAGTTTGTGGTTATTTACAAGCATATGGATCGTATAATTCGTTATATGTGATATTTTCTGGTTTAATTGTCTAAAATTTAAATCTAATTGATTTTAAATGTCTATTATAATTTGTTTTATCTTAACTTAGAGTTTCAAGTCAAATTTTGAGATTTTTCCTTCTAAGTTTGATGTTTTTATGGCATTACCCCATCTTCATACTAAATTTCTATAGATATTCAATACATCTCCTTTTTCCAATGCACCAATACTCAAAACAATATTTATTCTAAATAAGCAAGCAACCACAAGTGCTCACCATTTCTCTACTTTAAGCACCTCCCACAGTTCTCTCAAGTGGTTGCCTGGTTGAAAACGAGTAATGGGTAGTTTGCTTGGTTGACCCAATTAAAAAACTAACAAAGTGCAGTAGCCATTCAAGACTTGCATGCACATGATATTCAATACGATGTTGTCGCCTCATTCCAAGAGTGCCACCATCTCCTCACTGTATTGTACGAGAAAAATAAATACCATAGAGATTCTTCATCAACACAATACTCTGCATATACTCACTAATTAGAAATCCTTTTGTTGTAGCAGGTTTTTCATGGCAATGGCACCATGCCAGAGATTCCATGCAAGAAACTGAACTTTAATAGTGAATTCACTACACTTGATGCCACCATAGGTCAATAAATGATAGAAAGATTTGACAGTGAATATTCTGTTGCTGCTCCTTAACCAGCTTGACAACATTGATATCAACTGATCATCATCCCTTTAAAGTGAGTGCTATATGAAAAATCCAAGGTGGTGGCTATTAGACTTAGATGGGCCAAAATGACAATGACGTGGTATGTGGGAGAAAATATCAAGAGAGTGAGAGCTCTTGATATACATAATATTGTGATGATCTGGTACTCTAGACACAAGAGAAAACTACATAAATAAAGGCAAGAATCATTTGATTAGAAAATTGTGTTTATCTGCAAAGATTCCCAGTTAAAATTTCTTGGTTATGAGCAAGGATGAAATTGTGGGTATTAATATCTGGATTTATGGCTTTATTGAATATTTCAGTATTAATGTGAATATCTTCACTGTTAATATTTAAAGGTTATTGTCAGAGACTCTGAATTAGAAAATAATCTCAACAAATAGAAATGTTTATGCCATGTTGCAAAATAAATTGATGTAATTCGAAGTGAACAATTTCTTTGCAATATGACCACTGTTAAAGAAGCATAACAATATGTTATTATACTTTGTGTACTGGGCATTAATTTGGAAAAGCTAAACTCAATTGGATCATAAGTGATTTAAGCACCTATTCAACAAGAGTTTATATAACTGCCAATATAAATGTTAAGCTCTGATTTTCAGCAATACCATGTTCGGGCTACTTTTAAACTCTATTACAAGTCACCAAGCACGTATAACTTAAATTTGTTAGCTTTAATTTGAACGTGTTTATTGTACATTTTTGTTGATTTATATTTTTCATGGAGCTTGATTCGTATTTATTCTGTCTGATTGTTCTTATTGTGTGCAATGTGTACATGATGATAATGTTTTCTTTGAATTTTCCATGGCTATGCTTCTCACAGACAGAAAATGGACTGGTAGAAGCAATTGCTGTTCTTGTCTCAACCATGCCTCGGATGCGTTCTGATTTATTCAAGGGAAAACTAGGACAATGTTATAGAACAAAGACAGACTTCATCAAGGTGCTGATGACTAAAATGTTTTCTCACATTCCGTCAACTTTCTAGCAGATTACTCTAATAATTGTGTTGATGGACAGGCATGGGAGAAATGGAAGGGGCAGTTAGCCAAGTTGGATTGTAGTGTGTTTTGGGTTCAGTGTGGTAACAACCAAACACAGGATGGATTGAAAAAGATGTTGCAAATTATGCTTGGAAATGTTGACTGCATAAAGGAATATACTTATAACTGGATGGAGCTATATGTCTCTCATTTGTTGTATATGAGACCTCTAACATCAGTAAGTGTTAGTGCCTGTTGCAATCTTTCCAACATAGTTTTCCTTTTTTTCTTAGTTATATTTAAAAAATCAATATTATACTTGAACATTAATTCTTACAACACTTTCTTTTAAATACATATAGTTCTAATTTTTTGATACGAAGATACACATAAAATCAAAGGGAAAATTTTATAAAACCATTATTTGCTCAACTATACTTTAGGTTTCAGAATTTAGGATGGTAAAAATGTTTATATGCAAGAAGATAGTATTGCTGAAATATATATGGATGGATGAGTGGATTAACTTTTATTGCTTAGATGGATGAGTGGTAATATTACAAGGGATAAACTAAAAAAATGATTTTATTGGGAATAGAGTAGGAGTTACACCAATTGAAGATAAGAAAAATTAAGTGGTTTGGGCATCTGTTAATGAAGCCAAAAAATGCACTAATTAGGTGAGGAGAATTAATTAGTACAAAATAAATTAAAAGAACTATAGAAATACCTAAAACCACTTGGTTAGGAATTGAGAGAAATTATTAAATTTTTTGTAATTTAATCAAAGATTTGACTATAGATAAAAACATATGGAAGAAAAGGATTCATGTGGTTGACTCTCTACGTAGTGGGATTGTGGTTCAAATTATTCTTCTTGATGTACATATAGTTCTACTTTTGCTAATTATTTGACAATATAAAATATAATGAAAGTATATTGGTGGAAAAATGTGGAACCGAGGTTACCAAGTCATCAACATCACAAAAGTAATTAATTAAGTTTTTCTAGATCTATTCATATATGATTATTTATATATAAAATTAAATACACAACAATTAATAAATAGTATTTTGCATTGATGTGCCTCATTTAAGCAATCAAGCTTAAGAAGGTACTAATGAACATTGATAATATATAGAAAACAGTATTTAAACAATAAATAACACAAACAATATTTAAGAATTATAATGTAGAAATTAACTTGTAAAACCAATACACAATAACAATACAAGAGGTATAAAATATAAAATATGTTAGATAGGTGCTTAGGGTTGAAAAATGCTCTCAATGTTTCTTACAGAAACTGTTTATCTTTGTTGGATCCATAGCTAGAGATCCTAGGTATTCCATTAAACATAGAAAATGTCAAGGTGTGAAATATGGATGAAACATCCCCATGGGCCTTGTGTGGGCTAGTTTCCATGTTGATGTTTAAAGTAATTAAACTTGGAAAATTTGTTTGGTAATGCCCAGATGGGCCTTGTGTGGGCTAGTTTCCATAAGGATGTGCTTGCACGCTTGGAAATAGTTTTTGTCATGAAAATCTTTCTTAGATTTGGTTTCAATGATACTAAAACTTAATGATATTTTGTTGTAGGAA
Source organism: Amphibolis antarctica (assembly GCA_024699675.1). Lineage (NCBI taxonomy): Eukaryota > Viridiplantae > Streptophyta > Magnoliopsida > Alismatales > Cymodoceaceae > Amphibolis > Amphibolis antarctica. Next base: position 20,015 of record JAMKPZ010000934.1, on the reverse strand, counting down.
ATATTAGGTTTATTACAAGATTTATGCAAGGAAAAGTCAAAGGAAATCAACAAAAATTGATGAATATTGAAAATTTTGCAAGAAGCTTCAGAAGAGCAATTGATTTTTGGAGAAAATGTTGAAGATAGAGAAAAATCTCAAAAATGGAACATGTGTATTGAAATGACTTTAAACATGAATCTAGTATTTAGTATGGAAACTGTGTTATTTAGGAAAGTTGTAAATCCTTGTGATACTCTCTCATGTTAGAATTTTCATAAAGGTCATTTAGAGTAGATGTATATGCTTAGAATAGATGATCATGGTACCTATTTGTGCATCTCACTTAGAAATTTCACTGTCACAAAATTGGAATACTATTTCTGTAAAACGAAGTACGAATATATGGATCAGGAACAACATACTGTTGCTTTGAAACAACAAACCAAATTGATCATCAGGATCTAGTGTTTATATGATTGGTGTACCAAAATTCCTATTGGCATATTAATCCAACTAGTTGTAAAAACAACAAACCAAATTGATCATTGGGATATCAATTCTGTTTAAATTTGCTTTGGTTTCAGCTATTTAAATCTGCATCATACCTTTTCAAACTCTATAAATAGGACTTGTTAGATGTTGGAAAAACACGCCAATACTTCTAATGTCTCTTGTGCTCAAAATTGATACTCTCCAACCTTCTCTCTCATTCAAAGAGCATTCCAAGCATTATCAAGAGAAGGTTTGGAATCTAGTTGATTTTATTTTTGTGAAGTTGAAAACCTAACTTACTTGGTTTTCTTAAACAAAATCCTTGATCTATTTATAGAACGTGACCCAAACAAAAAATGAGAACTCTCTAGGTTGTGGTAAGAACTCTTCAATTTGTGTGGACTATGGAGAGCTCCTTGCATTGTGAGTGGTGGACTTGGTGACCTTGGCAAGGGAGGCAAAGTGTTGGTCTATAGTAACAACATTGGATTGTTAGTGGTGGAGCATTGGCCTAGTAATAACACTGATTTAGCAAGTTGCTTGGGGAGTAGATGCAGCCTTGAGTTTAGGGTAAACCATTATAAATTCTACAAGTTCTTGCGGTTTGTGTTTTCATTTATGTTTGTTTTGCCTTTATATCATATTTACTTTGATGTTTCAAGTAAAATTAGTTGATTCATCAAGAATTGTTTTTGATTCTCGTATTTTACCCTTGGAACATAGTTTATAATGATTAATTTATTTGGATTAATCTCCAAGTGTTTCTAAATCGATCTTAACAGTTTTTAGTCTTGTATAGATATCACCTTATACATTTAGATTGTATCTTTTGGGTATGTTTTCAATTGATTAGTACAATCCTTTATTTTTGGTAAAGGTAATGTTTGAACTTTAAGAGAAACAAACTATTAATGTTGTGAATTTTGAATGTTTTATTAAATCACATTTTTATTGATCTTCATAAGTCATCTTAAGCATGTGAGTTAGTCGCAATGCAAGAAGTTTTTTCAAAGATGCTTCTAGAATATTTAATGCAACATTAACCATGCCTTTGGAGCACCTATTACTACATCAAACCAATTTACAGAAAACCCTGTTTGGTGTTTTTGTTAGCATACATGTAAGAAATAAGAGATAGGTTAAGATTGGATGTCTCATTAACAAAACATAAGACTTCCTTTTATAGAGGCTACATAGACAACACATAACACTTAACCAATGTGAGACTAAACATATACATCTAAGCCCTAATACAATATCTTCTCTCACTCTCTTTCAAGTTGAAGCATTCAACTTGCACAATAGACTTAATAATAACTTAACAAAACATAACTAAAAATAGTCAAACGTAGTGTGTGGGGTGCCAACAAGTAGTCAGACCGTTTTTGGGTTAAGCCACATATTAGATGTCTTATTAACAAAGCATTAGACCTTTTTATATAAAGGCTACATAAACACAACACATAACACTTAACTAATGTGGAACTAAGCACACACATCTAAACCCTGATACAATATTTTTTTGCTAATTATGACTCTTATACTTTGTGCCAATTGTGACTCTTAAGATGGATCTAGCACCTTACTCAATCAGCTCTTGGATGAAATGATACTTCATCCTGTTGTGCTTGAACCTGGAATGGTATACATGGTTCTTTGCAAGGCATGACACTCTGATTGTTACTTAGCAGTTCATTACAGTTCTGCTTCTTATTCAGTTCTTTCAAAAAACTTTTCAGCCATAATAATTCCTTGACAATTGCCGAAATGGCTACATTTTCTGCCTCAGTGGTCGACAAAGAGACCCTCTTTTGCAATCTAGACATCTAGCTTGCTGAAGTTTCTCCTAGAGTAAAGACATACCTTGAGGTGTTGTTGTTGTTGTCCACATTTTCTCCTAAATCTATATCACAGTAAACTTGCAATATGGCTCTGTTTCTCTTGAAACACAGATCAACACTTGAAGACTCTCTCAAATATTGTAGAATCTACTTTGCTACATCCCAATGTTCTTTGACCTAGATCTGTCATAAATCTGCTAACAACTTCTGTTGCATGGACCATATCTGGTCTGATGCATACTATTGCTTACGTTATGCTTTTAACTGCAGATGCATATGATATTTTGATGTATAATCTCTGCCCTCTTCTATTATTGGTGATTGATCTTAGATAACTTGAAGTGACATCCCAATGATGTGTTGGTACTTGGTAGGCTTAGCATTGTTAAAATTGAACCTGTTAAGCACTTTCTCAATATATTTTTCTCAAGATAGGATTAATGTTCTAGCAGTTCGATCCTTGCAGATCTTTATTCTTAAAATCTGCTTTGCTTCACCTAACCTTTTCATGTCAAATTCATTTGATAGTTGTCGCTTCAAGTCTTCAATCCTTGCCATACTAGATCCTGCAAGAAGTATATCGTCCACATATAATAGTAGGACGATATAACTGTTGCAATGTGTTTGTGATAGCAACAAAAGTTCATTTCGCAACTCTTAAACTTGACTGTGTAAATGAAATTATCAAACTTCCTATACCATTATCTAGGTGCCTAATTTATCCTATAAAGACTCATTTGGAGTTTACAGATTAAATCTTCTTTTTCACAACCTTTGGTACCTTTAAGTTGCTACATGTAGATGTCCTCTTCCAGATTGCTATGTAAAAACACAATTTCTACATCTAGCTACTCTAGATGCAAGTCCTTCCGAACCTCTACTAGTCCAGGGCCCCGACATTATTTTTTCTGCTTGTCTAGTTGCAGTTTGTTGCCTTTACTTTGTTTCTGTTGGTTTCCTTGTAATTTTCCCTGTGGGGTTTTGGTCTACCCCTCCCTACTTGTTGTGTACTTGTGTTTTTTTGTAGGGTCCTATTCAGCAGATGAATAAATGAAGGGTATGGGTTTTTTTTTTTTTTTTTTAAAAAGGATGCAAGTCCTTTGTAGTAGTAATGCTTAGTACTACCCTTATTGTGGTCATCTTGATTACTGGTAAAAAATGTTTAAGTAGTCAATGTCCTTCAATTGTTGAAAACTTTTTACAACTAGTTTGGCCTTATATCTCTCTTAGATCAGTCTAATTCCTCTTTGATTTGGTACACCCACTTGTTTTATTGGATTTTCTTTCCTTTCTTTGGTTATGTCAGTACCCAAGTTTGATTCTTCTCTAGAGACCTTATCTCATCCTTCATTGCTGACTTCCATTTTTTTTGTGTCTTTCAACTAGGTTGCCTTTTTGTAGTGCTCTAGCTCTCTACCATCTATTAGTAATAGATAATAAAGAGACAATTCAAAGCATTCAAGAGGCCTTAAGACCCTAGTGGACCTTCTCAATTGTGGAATGGGATCGTTCTTTGAGTGTTGTTCTTGGTTTTCAATGTTTTCTACCATTTTCTTACTAACATCCTCATCATGGGTGTCCTCAAACTCAACATCGTGATCTTTTTGAAGTTGTTTAGCTGTGTCACTTGTTTCTGCTCTATGCTTGTGTCTATACATAGTGGATTCATCAAACATGACATCTTGCTGCTGTAAGATTTTTCTATTTTGTTCATCCTGAAGTCAATAACTAAAGTAATCAAATCCATAGTTGATAAAATAGCACTTCCTAGCCTTTGGATTGAGTTTGTCCTAGCATTAGTGTCAATGTGTACTTAGGATGTACATCCAAAAACTCTTAGATGGGTGTACCACACTCTTTTTTGTCTACTCTTTTAGAATTTTATATCTCAAGAAATAGACGACCCTTTGTTAATCAGATATGTTGTTGTGTTGATTGCATCTGCTTAAAATTCTTTGCGCATGCAATTTCATGCTCCTCACTCTCTCATTTAGCCTTTTGTTCATCCTTTTAACAATATCATTCTGTTGTGGATTTCTTACAACTGTTTTGATCTTTCGGATGTTATTTTGTTCACGGAAAACCTTAATTCTCTATTGTCGTACTCATCACCATTGTTTGATTTTAGACACTTTATTTTTTGACTCGTTTGATTCTCCACCTCCACCTTCCATTTTTTGAAGGTAGCAAACTCATCATATTTTTGTTTCAAAAAATGTCCACACCCTCTTGGTGTAATTGCCAATAAATGTGACATGGTACCTTCAATCTCCAAGAGATTTCAAAGGTGCTAGTCCTTATACATCAATGTGAGTTAGCTTCAATTTCTTTGACTTTGACATCCTTACTAACTTTGAGAAGTTGACCTTTTGCTTATTGATAACACAATCCTCACAAAATCTTAAATCAATTGATTTTAGATATAGAATTCTACCCTTTCGGCATAATCAATTGAGTTATAATGATGTTGAACTTGTCGATGTGGTTAAACAGACATGTCATCAGGTACACCTTGTTGGAGTTGAAGGCTTTTTGTACATATTTGACTACACTTTTATCAGGTTTATTGTTTTCTTCTTTTTGACAATATTGAACACAATTTTTTTGGCAAGGTTAGTTGAATCACACCTAATGCTTGCAGTCTAGCAATTCCCATGCTTCCTTGTCCATGCCTTCTAGTTTCCTTCCCATAAGTGGTGATGCAATTTTTTCTAGTACAGAGTTTTCTGTCTCCGTCTTCTAGAGTTTGAAATTTTTGTTGTCGAACCTCTCAATCTTGACTTATCTTTGTCCATGCTCCCACTCTTTCTCTTCAACCAATGCTCCCTTTGAACCTTGACTTCGATGCTAGTTGGGAAACATTGACGAACATTCACTCATCGAAGAACTAGAGAAGGATGGAGAGGGAGAAAAACTTGGAAACAAAAACAATAGAATTTATATGGTTTAGGAAGTTGCCTATGTCCATGACCACACCAAAACTCTATCTACTATTCTATTAGGTGTCTGTGCATCCAGGTTACAATGATTACATCCCATTATATAGGGATTCCTTAAGGCAACACTTAGCACAAGAAGTTACCATAATACCCTTACACTAGGTTTTTTACGTGACCTAGACAACTTAACTGGTTAACTGGAGGGATACCTTATAAATTTTAGCCAAATCGCATTGATAACCCAGTTAGACCGTTTTTCTGTCCTGTCATATTGAAGTCTGGTAGTTCGATTAAGTGGTGTCTAAGCTAGTCAAATTGTTTTTGGGTCGGTCATATTGAAGCTTGATAGCTTGGTTAAGTTGTGTTTAGACATGGTCAAATCATTTCTAGGTTTGGTTGTATCGAAGCCTAATAATTCGGTTGTGTTTGGATCCAATCAATCTCCACACCTAGTAGGGAACAACCCTGAAAAGGGGACTTAGGGATTTCTCGACCCTTGTTAGTGGGTGGTAGTAGGGGACAACTTGAAGGAGAAGAGTTGCAAGGATTGCATGTGAGAACATGATAGTAGAGGTGAAAATAGTTGATGAAGGACCATAGAGATGGGAGATGGCCCATATAGCAGTTACATGGGAGAGAATGGCTCGTGAGGACTCATATAAGAGGAGAGGTGGTCTATGAGGGCTACATAAAGGAGAGGTGACTCGAAAGGGCCAAAGGAGACAATTGATGAGGGGTTGCAGATGGAGATAGAAAAAACTGATTGTGGGGTGAAGGGAATGGCTAGGGTTTCCCCTTCTGCAATTGTTTTTCTCTTCCTAGACTCTAGAACTTAGCTCTAATACTATGTGAGAAATAAGAGAGGTGAAGATTAGATGTCTTATTAACAAAGCATAAGACCCTTTTATATAAAGGTTGCATAAGCACGGTGAAGATTAGATGTCTTATTAACAAAGCATAAGACCTTTTTATATAAAGGTTACATAAACACAACACATAACACTTAAACTAATGTGGAATAAGCATACACGTCTAAACCCTAATACAATATTTTTTCTAACAATACTTTTTTGCTAATTGAGACTCTAATTATACTTTTTGCCAATTGTGACTCTTAGGATGGATCTAGTTTCTTGGGGCCTTAGAGTTACTAGAATAGAGCCAATTGATTCATAACACATTGAGAATGTCATTCATATCCATTGTGACTCTTTATTATACTTTTTGCTAATTGTGAGCCTTAGTATGGATCTGGTTTCTTGGTGCCATAGGGTTACTTAAAGCTTAATGAAAACTTCTTTTTCTGGAATACAGCTAATTGACCCATAGCACATTGAGAATGTCATTCATATCCATTGTGATGACGATATTTTTTCAAAGTTGGAATACATGGATTTGTTTATGCATGTCAGTATGGATGCACACATGTGCTGGCATAGATGGGAACTTGATAAAGGCTTTGAACCTTTGGGATGTATAGAAATTGCTTGTGCTGGCATCTGTTCCTTAAGTTTATTATATTGTAGGTTGTATGTGAATGACCCTTGAGATTAGATAAAATTCAATTGTTTGGTTGAAATTTTTTTTCCTTTCTCATGTTTCTTGCGAATTGCCAATAGTGAGGAGTGATGAGCTTCTTTTATCTAATTTTCCAGCTTGTGTATAATATTCAATCTTATGTAATATGATAACAATCCAAGTTATAATTCTATAATGTGGGGTTGCCTACATGAATTCTTTTTTTCCATATATTTCTTTTATGGTTAAGTTTTCAATTAAATTAAATAAATGTAAATTTTTTCTTACAGTTCCTAATCAAGTGGTTTTAGGCATTTTTCACTTCATCTGGTTTCTTTTGCACTAATAATTCTCATTTCTTAAGTAGTATATTCTTTAATCTCTTTGTGATATGAACAAATATCTGAGCCTTCATTTAGTGTAACTTCTACTCTATTTCTAAGAAAATCATTTTTAAACTTATCCCTTATAGTATTATCATTCATTCATCAAGTATATGCATCTCAATAACGCTAACATTTTACATATGGTCATGCTTTACAATTTAACATTCTAATTTGTATAGTATAATTGGTGAATAACAGTTTATTGAAGTTTCCTTTTAATTTTAAGAGTATTCTTCTATCATATAATACTGTAGAAACATTTCTCCACTTTGCCTTTTCTACTTTAATCTTGAGTAATATCCTCTATAATTTCTCCATTACTACTTATTCTAATTCTATGTATTTAGAAGTGTTACTTTTATGAATCTCATGACTATCTAATTTCCATCTAATAATAGACTTTCATCATGATTTTTATTTTTTTTAAACGTATATTAATTCATATATTCATTTTTTGACCTGCTTAATCTAAATCCTTTGATCTTTAGAGTATCTCTATAATTCTAAATTAGAATTAATTCTTGCATTAATTTTGTCAATTAGAACCATGTCATCAGCAAATAGCATACATTGAAGTATTTCTCCTTTATTTTCTTAGTTATTCATCTATAATTAAGACAAATAGATATGGAATCAGGACCCTTGGTGTAAACCTTTGTCTATTGAAAAATTTCTAGTTTCTCCTCTTTAGTTTCGATACTAATAACTGCTCTTTCATATTTATATCCTTTATAATATCAATATATACTATGGGTACTACTTTTCTTTCTAAACCCATTACAATAGATTTTTAGGTACTCTATCATAAACCTCTTTTAAATCAATGAAAACCATCTTCTAAAAGATACTTGTAAAATCTTCATGAACATGAATCCTAAAGATAATTCAACCTTATGTAATACAATATATAAATGTGTTCATTAGATCTACCTTCTGTGATTTGTGTAATAGAAATAAAAAGAGAGAACTTATGTTCACCTAACATGGAGAAATTAAGGCCTGATATTTGTTTTCATAGATTGATGACCATTTGTCTACAGTGTTTGCTTTCATAACCTTTTCAGCACATTACACAAAATAGTGAGATTACATTTTATACTATGTTTGAGCGGATGACTGCTTAATTCTTTGTTTGTTGATAAAGTTTAGTTCCATATAATATGCTTGGATCATGTCATGTTCTTAGGGATTTGATGGGCTGTACAGTCTTGCTCATAAGTGCATGGAAATGAAACCTGTGTCTGAGTCCTGTGTGTTGATGAGGCTTATACATGGGATTCTTGGAGAAAATACTGAGGTATGAATAGCACAATTTTCTCCTTTTTCAAAACTGAAGTAATAGATGGTACTTATGTTTTTCAGGTTGTTTTAGGAGAATGCTCGAGAACATTTGGTGCATGGTAGGATATTGTTTTATTATGTTCTTACAGTATTATGTTGTGATATCAACATGCACGCTATAGATTCATTTGATTGAATGAATGCTTTGTGTATCATCTTTCATGCAACCACTTTCTATTTATGTAGGATGGTGACACATGCCATTGAGTTATTAACATTAGGAAACTATCAAACTGAAATTATTTTACATGAAGAGCGGTATAATTTGGGTGGCATCAGCATCATGGAGCTCCATCGGCTTGTCTATGCTCAACTCTTGTCTTTTCATGCTTTGACCTGGCAAGTGAGTGTTTTCCCTTTGGGTGCGTACCATGAGTTCTAATCTAGCAATGCAATTACTAAAATGTTATTTTCTTTTAATAATGAACCTTAAAGTCAACTTCCATAGTGTATTTCTGTTATGCACCTATAATTAGGGAAGCTTGCAGTTTGGGTACTATTTTTGATGATGAATGGAATATTACAGTCTTGTTGCTTTGGTTGATTGACTTTTATTTTAAAGTAATTGGAATCATCATTTTACCTTGTGTATTCTACCAAAAAATTCCATTCAAAATTTTAAAAAAGAGACTAGACAATTTATTACTTTTTACAAGAACGGACCATAATGATATGCTAGATTTGGAATAAACATATTGCAAATAATAGAAAACCAAATCACAGAAGTGTCCCATTCTTGTGAAAAAATAATTATCCCCTTTTAATGAAATTTTTATCAATTATACTTTTACTTTTTATAGTATTACATTTTGGTCGTAATCTGTGGGCTTTGAAACTTTAGCACGGAAAAGATATTTGGACCGAAGAGATTTTTTCCTTTCTTATGCTGATGGAGAAAAAATAATCTTTGTTCAAATTTCTGCATATGCATCTTGATTATACACATGGATTGCAACTGTTTTAACGTGTCTTAACTGTCACTGTGTATGTGGTAATCCCATTTAAAAACCATCAACTTTATTTAATCATTCAGTTTCTTTTCATTGGTGCGATACAATTGTTGGTATTGTACATTAGCAGATTGAATAAATGCTGTTGTTTTTTTTTGTTTTGCATTAGATCAAATGTTTGTGTTTGGACCCACATCAGGTCATAGGTATATTTATTTCTGCTTCATCTTAAATACACTGATTGCAAAATAACTGTAATCATTTGGATTTAGAATGATTGCTGAAGTCAATTTTGGCTTTGGAAAGTAAAGTGAGTCAACTCACTTCTCATTTGTTGTTAAAGGTCTTCCCTATTAATTTTTTCAGTGATGTTTGCTATTTTCAGATTGCACCAACGTATTTGGTATCATGCCCAAAGCAGGGACTCGGGTTTTTAGAGATTCTATTACATAGACAACCTGTTCAGCATTATCAAATGCTACTCAAGGTAAAACTTACTAGAACATATTTGAGCTTGGTTAAAATACCATGTTATCTTCAAATTATCGTTTCTTACAAGCAGATTTTTTGTAGTTGATGGTAATGATTTCTTCAAGAAACACATTTTTCTGCTTTAAGAGTTGATAATGTACATATTTTTTGATTTATTACATGGGATGTCTATCCTAAACAGGCAGTGTAACATTAGTTATTTTTTCACTTATTCATACAAAATAATTCAATAAACGTTCCTATACTAATTTTAAAATGGAAGTTTGGAAGCTTCTTGTGCCATTGAGTTTCATGATCGCAAGTGACCTTTGTTGCCATCTTCATTGCCATCCATTGCCAAGAGCTTTATAACTTTCTCTACTTGTATTTGTATTTTCTGGCTTGATGTAGCTATTATATGGTTCTTGTCAGTGGTGGTTTAAAAGATACATCACTTGCAGTTGGACGACAAATTAAATGAGTGTTTCATCAAGGAAATCACCATATAAACCAGTATAAGAAGCACGATTTATATCTATTTTTCTATTGCTTTTCATATTTCTGGGTTTTGTTCATTTTTGCTAACAGAATCTTGAGATTTGTCGTTTATATGAGCTTGAAGACATCAGCTCAAGTATCATGAAGGTATACCTTTTCTTCATTATTAGTGCGGATTTATATCTCAGTAAAAGAAATTCAACATTGGCTAGAGTTAGCAGACAATGTTGTTGTTATACCATTGTTAAAGCAGCCCTATTCATTCTTCATGGCCAGATTGCTGGGATGCACCATTGGAAACATGGAAGGAAAGGGCTTGGAATTTATTGGCTTCAGCAGGCTCACGATGAATTCCGCCTTAACAGAATTGCTCAAGAATTGTTCAATTGTATTGGAAAGTCAATATCTGATGACAGTTTCAAGGTTTTTATTGTTGCTGTTCTTTTTATAATATAATTGTTGTATCCCATATTTTCAGTAGGTTGATGAGTTATTTAAACTCCAGAATAATTTCTGAGTTCATTCTAACCTTCAATAACTGATGGATTTGTCCATCTCGTGTAGCAATGGGAGGGGCTGATTGAGCTCTTGGGTTCCGAAGCTGGGAAAATTGGAGGCCTCAAATTTCTTCACGAGTACTGCTTTTGGTCGTTGTTTAGATGCGTAATGGCAACAATTGTCATTTATCTTCTTTCTGATCTATTCAACTAGTTATTTTTTAACAATGCAGATATCATGATTTCAAGCGATGTCTTCAACTTGTACAAGATATTAAGTGTACTGTTGTTGCTCAACAGGCTGTAAAATCACTCATAAAGGTTTGTATCTTTTTATTTGGGAATTGTTTTCTTTTGTATACTAATATCTTCTAGGACTGATTTGTATTATCCTTTTAGGATATAGTTGGGGCCTGCCACTGTTAGTGCAGTCGGTTCCTCCCTATACAAATGTTGGATACGTAGGAAATGGGCCTGGTTTGATCTGGAACTTATTACCCCATACAAGTATAATGAATGCTCTAATCCAACTGTGGGGTTCAGACTTCATTATCCACCTATCAAAATATGATACATGGTTGTGGTTGTGGAGTATGCCTTGTAGGTAGTTCTGTTGTACTAAGAATTAATAATAATCCAAGCCGTAATCCTATTATGTAGAATTGATCACATGAATCTTTTTCTTTCATGTGTTTCTATCTATGGTTAAATTTTCAGTTAAATTTTATAAATTTGAATCTTTTTTCATAATTCTTATCCAAGTAGTTTTAAAATTTCCCTTTTTAATTAGTGTATTCTTTAGTCTCTTACAGATAATGACCAAACTAATTAAGCCAATTTTTCCTTATTTTAAATTGGAGCGATTTCTACTTTATTTCTAATTTTTTTTTTTAGTTTATCCCCTAAGATATCGCAGCTCATCCATTTAAGCATATCTATTTCAGCAATACTATATATATCTATATATACATATATATGGTTCTATTTTAGCAGTAAAAAATGATCACGATAACTTAGTAGGTAGCTCTAGTTATAAAGTTGTTGGGAAGTTAAGATTGGTAGAATGGGCAGCAGTACCATCTGTGATTCTACCGAAAATAGACTTTGCTTTCCTTCAAATTAAAGCTGATATTTTCTTTCACAGTTTTCTCCGCAATCATGAATTGATTATTGTGTTTTCCTACCACCAACTGAGTCATTATATTTTTTGATCACAGCTTGTGCAAAACCCAGCCACACCCCAACGTTTCTGGTTGACTCTCCTGCATGATTCGGTCTGACATAGACATTGATGAATATTTCACCTGGAGTTCAATATCTGACAATCCATTGATGACACGTCTTATTCTGCAGATTAAATTGTTGAACTGGCCGGACCATCCTCTGCTCAACGCCTCACAGACGAATCTGCTATTGAATAAACTGCAAGACGTATCATTGGCTAGACTTGGTCCTGATTTTTGTGAAACCATCTTGCCTCCTCAGGCACTGAGTTCTATTAGATTGGCACTCGGCACAAATCTTGGGCGTGCCATACTAGAAGAATGCTAACCTTCCATCTAAACGTATGTGGCAAACCTCTTGTCCGGCCGCCACACTCAATGTTAGGGTTTATCATACGGGCTGTTTATCAGGAAAGATCACTGTGATGGACCCTTATTGAGGTAGTTCAAATTGAAAATGATACTGATCCCTCTAACTGGTGACAAGTGAAAGAGTTCTTTATATATAAAGTTTAGTTTATTTTTTATATTTATAAATGTGAAATTATTCTAACACTTTTCTTTACTTGTAATTTATTTTTAATTTTGTCTAAAAGTATTTACAAGTGGATGTGTATGAATTGGTTTTGTTATCATGTTAAAATTTCATCTTAAAATCAATTTATAATAAGTAGAAGAGTTTTTTATGTATTAAGTTTAATTTATTTCAAACTATTCTAACACTACTCTTGTGATATAATTTTGGTGGCAGAAGATCATACCTTCAGGTAATTATTGGTAGCATGTGATATGCTTAGCATGACCAGCTTGTGACCGGGCAGGTGATAATTTAAAACTCATTTTCCTTTTGATAATTATGGTTCACAGCGCGTGTACTTTTAAATTAGTACAAATGTAATCATACACGAGAACGTAGTGGATTATTATGTAAACCAGTCTGTAGGGTAAATGAGATATTAGGTCATTGTGAATTGGTGTTTCTGATATTTTTGTGCAGTTTTTTAGTCATTATTTGTGTATAATTGATAATTGCTAGATGTATTTTATTGTAATCATTAAGATTTTATAATTAAATATGTTTTAAGGAGTTTTTAGATAGAAGTGCATAAAAGTGAATAATTTTTGACAAATTATATCCTCTAGGTATTTGTGGATATATTTTTAGGGAAGTGTATTTAAAATGATGCTTTACGAAGGGTTTTTTAGGTAGTTTTGTAGGATTTACAGGTTAAATCATATTCGAGAGAAAAAATGGAAAAGTGGTAGGAAAGGAAATTAAAATTACGTTTAGTACCAACATTTTCAACTACAAGTGATTTGAAAAACATACAAGACAGAAAAGTGTTATGAAGCTGCTAAAATTTGTTTGAAAAATGGAGATGAAGGTTTCACTTGGAAATTGCTATTCGAACATCTTAACTTTGTACAAATTTTTATATATCATTATTATCATATAAATTCTAATATATAAATTTTTACTACATTAATTATGATACAATTTCATTTTTGTTTATTTTACAACTTCTAGTTTCAGCTTCATTCTAGTCATAGAGTTGTTTGAAGTTTTTTCCAAAATATACCCAAAATCAATAGGACATGTCAAGGGTAATATGGGAATCTTAAGAATGCATCTAAATTAAGTTAGGGTTTGGAAGTTAATAAAAGGAGGCTTACGATAATACAACATGCATCACCGTCTCTCCATACACTCAACCTTATCAGCATTTGCACATCTCGCTCTTTGGGATGTGAAAGTGAAGCTTAGATGTTGTAGCGAGGAGGTGATTTGTGCAAAACAGTGGGATGCATGTATGTGAAGTACGCAAATGCATTTGTATGAGGTGGGCATTGTGTGAATAGGAGTCTTGGAGGAGAAAATAGTTTTACATTGAAAATAATAAGTAAAATTGAGATACTTATATCACTTGTGAACTCTTTCCCACTAATCAATTGATTTTAGTGAGGTAAAATTCACATGGTATCAAAATCAGTTCACACATACTACACGTAAGACGTTATGTAAAGTATTCCAATAAGAAGTTCATAAGTGCAATGATGTGTTAAGAAAAATAGTCTTACATTGAAAATAATGAGTGAAACTAAGACACTTATATCACTTGTGAGTTCTTTCTCACTAATCAATTGATTTTAGTGAGATAAAATCCACATTTTAAGGGATTTGTCACCAGTAGTTTTCATTTTATTTTGTAGTTGTTTGAATAGTTTCATAGACAACAAGAAAATCTGTATCTTTGTTGTTGTTAGGGCACCTTTTCAGTTGCTATGAAACATAAAAATAAGTTTTCTTTGGAGCCTTAAATAGTTTTTAGTTAGATATTGTTGTGCATATATGCTATTATTATTATACCCAGTGAGAAACTAATGCACAACATTGTAATTACAATCGTTACAGAAGGTGAAACGTCAAGAGATGCAGCAGCCCTTACACAAGCCAATGACAAGAGACGTGGGCACTTAAAAATGTATGCTTTACACGACCCCATCAATTAAACTCGTTGAGCATCTCAAAGTGTGAGTTTGTCGTGCAGCTTTGTTGGCTGGATTAAAATTAGAGTTCACTTTATTACAACACATTTGTGAAGGTCAAGACAAGGATGCTAAGTTATTGCATGTCCGCAGAAAAGTAGAGCAAGGGCACCCAAGGTGAAATCGACATGCTTCAAGATGGCACATTAAGGTTTAGGGGGAGATTATGTGTACCTGAGGACCCTAACATTAGGAAGCGATACTTGAAGAGGTGCACGGTGCAAACCACACTATTCATCCCAAAGGCACCAAAATGTATTGGGATTTGAAGGCTAGGTTTTGATGGGAAGGTATGAGAAAAGAAATTGCTGAATATGTCACTCATTGCTTAACCTGTGAATGGGTTAAGGCTGAATATTAGCGGTCTGCTGGTACCTTGCATCCTCTACTCATTTCGAAACAGAAATGAAAACACATTACCATATACTTTGTTATGGAACTGCCAAGAACGTACCAATTGCAACAAAGATATGGTTTGGGTGATCGCGGATCAGCTCATCAAGACTACTCATTTCCTTACATTGAATGTCAGTGTGCCATTACACAAGATAGCTGAGCTATTCATCGGTGAGATAGAGACTGCATGGAGTTCTAGTTATTATTACATCAGATAGGGGACCCAAGGTTTGTGGCAAGGTTTTGGAAGAACCTTCACAATGCATTGGAAATACAATTACAATTCAGCATAGCTTTTTATCCTCAGATCGATGGACAATTTGAATGCACCATCCAGATATTGGAGGATATGTAAAGAGCCTGTGTGCTTGATTTCTGATGGTCTTGGGATAAGCATCTCCCATTGGTAGAGTTTACCTACAACAATAGTTACCAATCTAACATTTAGATGGCATCTTATGTGACACTTCATGAAAGGAAATGTCGATCTCCTATTTGTTGGGATAATGTGGGTGAAAGAAAGGTTTTAGGCCTAGACTTGCTGTAGGAAATGGTAGACAAGATCTGCCTGATAAAAGATCGACTCTAAATTGCTTAGAGTCGGTAAAAGAACTGCATGGATAATAAAAGACACCCTAGAGTTTCAAGTTGGGGACCAAGTGTTCCTCAGAATATCACCTTCCAAGGGCAAAGTCAAATTTGGGATGCAGGGAAAGCTCAATCCCCGTTACATTAGCATTGATGGTGAATTCATACAACCTATAATGTATTAGTAATGAATTGATTTAAATACTTTAACAATAATTAACCTTAGTCTTAGATAGTGATCACTAACTCCCTTTGGATATGACCGATACTTGGTGTATTGTAATCGACATTGTGTGCTTGTGGTAAATAAAATTAAAATTTGTCTTATAAGTTTTTGACACTATTGCCAGGAGTTGGCATAGAGTATAATAGGATTTTAGGTTGACTTTAGGTTTAGAATTGAGCTTTTTTTTAAAATAAAATTAAAAAAATATAGAAAAAATAAATAAAAATTTAAAAATAATAAATAAAATAAAAATATTATTAAAATGGAGTATAAATTCTAACTTTCTAGAAAATATTACTAGCGATCCCCTAGGGGTGAGAGATGTTTGTTAGAGGCGCATACAATAGATAAATGTCCATTTTATATGACCATTGAAGAACTAAATCATTCCTCTTTAGGTACAACTAATATATATTTCCAAGAACATAGGAGTCGTGGATCTTCTTGGCCCCTGTAGGAGTCTATCAACAAGGAGGTTATAACTCTTCCATAAAATAATTTGGTTTTAGTCCTGCCTGGCTGGTGGAGTAAGACTAAAGTCCAATTGACTTCAATTTCTTCCATACTAGCATATGTTGCTCTAAATAACTTCATCATTGCGCCCCTTATTTTAGGATCAAGTTGGTGCATAATATGCATGCCACAATTCTTACTTCCTTATTCAAGTCAACAGTCCAATATATTTTTCTACCACCACAAACTGTCACTGACCACCAAATTCATATGTTCATTTTTGAAAGATTGAAAGTACTATGGTAAAGTAATATCCAATCATTCATTTGCTAGGCCAAGTTGACATGCTAAAGTATTCTTAGTGATCATAAATTCTGTGTCATATAAGTAACTAGTATATCCACCATCACATTCCCTTAAGTTGACATAAAATAACGTTATGGCTTCTGGATACACTAGGGATCTAAGTGGTTGTAGGAAATTTACTAATATTTGTTGTTCAAAATAACCTTTTATACATTTCATTCTAGTAAAATTTACAGATCGACCATACAGTATTTCTTTTCCATAGAATCTTTTTTCATAATCTTCCTTTACTGCAATCTCTATATATACTATTATAAAATAAACTAGTGGTACCTTCATCAATTTGCATGATATTGATTCCTTTCCTTTTCTTCTCGTGCGGGTTTCTTTATCACCACCCTTCTGAACGCAAGAACTAGTAGCTTTCTTAGGCATTTTTTACAGTTGAACTGACTGAACTCACCAATGCACTTTGTGTGATCCTACACGAATGCCACTGAAAATGTCTGATTAGATGGAGGAACTGAACACACTTGTAGTGATAACTCCTTTCTCCTTTCTCTGTTTTGGTTGATGACTAGACCTTGAGGTGGAGTGATCAAGAGAGGTGTCACCGGAGAAGGGTGAAGAAGTTGGCTTGGGCAAAATGGAGAGAAGTGGAATACCGATATATGAAAGTTAGGTTAGCTTTCATATATCTTAAATAGTGCTCTAAAACTTCAATTCCTGATAAATTCGGAATACCGAATGGAATAACGAATTTGAACTCCTTCCACCAAAAGGGTGCGCTAATGCCCTTTGAACAGGATACCGAAATTTAACTTCAGACTTCTGAATTTGTGATCTGTGCCCTATTCAGAATTCTGAATTTCTGAATAGAAACTTCAAATTTCTATTTCGTAATTCCGGAGGCAAATTTCTACCATATAACTGCTGCGTCTTTTGATATTTGAAGGTGTGACATGACATCTACAAGCTAGCCTAACTTGAGGGAGGGGTGTTGAACGGTTGGATTCAATTTTTCTATTTCAAAATCTTCCCTCCTCCTTTAGGAGGTTCTTGACAATATGCCCGTGTGTTGACGAAGGCCATTGTACCGGAAATATGAACTAATCGTTGTATTGTACAAATGCTAGTCACCTTTTCTACACATAATAGAGAAATATCTATAGTCACTTTTTCTACACATAATACAGAAATAATTTTAGTCACCTTTTGCTACACATGCTTGAATGTGATTTGTGAAACTTCTATTAGCATTGTGTGTAAGGACCTATCTGTACATTTTAAAAATCTGGAAAACAAAAATTTAGAAGATGAAAAAAGAAATGTTGTGAGTGTTGTAAAAATTAGGAAACACAAAAAAATTTAAGATTATTTGTGTAGTAAAAAATTTAGAAAATTAATTTAAACAAAATTTATAAATATTTTAAATTTTAATATTTGAAATATAATTTCTTATTTTCCATGTAATTAAGTAATGATCGAAGAAAGTCAAATAAAATGTATGAAATCAATAGAGAAAGTTGTGATGAAATTTTCGCCAAATTGTAAAAATTTTCCCATTTGACGAATAGATGAAAATAATAGAAAATATTTATATTTATAGTGATGAAAAATTTTAAAATTATTTTACATTTTCTGAAATGCACAAATGTTCGAAAATCTAAAAAAATGTTAAAAATTTTCCTTTTCCAATATTTCCCAAGTACTCCCATTCATTTATGCATGTTGAAAATATGAAAAATAAAAATTTTAAAAAAAATGAAAATAAAAAATTAGGAAATAAAAAATATTAAGACTATTTTTTTTACGTTACAGAAATTCTAAAAATTAATTTTAAAAAATTTATAATTTTTTATATTTTAATATTTTAAATATGATTTCATATTTTTCTTATAACCATAAGTTTAACAATAATCATAAGAGATTAAATTAGACATTATATCAAAAAAAGTATTGTGATCAAATCTTCATTAATTATAAAAATTTTCTTGACCTAATAAGTGAAAAATAATAATAAAAATTTATATTTACAGTGAGAAAAAAAATTTCTTTTCTAAAATTTTGAACGTACACAGACCCTCCACCCCCGCCAAGTTTGATATTCTAGAAAAAGAAAATCTCGAGAATTCATCTTAAATAGCGTGTGTGGAGGCTTTTTTTATGTTGTTTTACTTCTAGATAATTCCCGCGTTCATCTGGACTATTTGGTACGGTTAGCAAAAGAGATAAACAAAAGAGTACATCCAATTCAAATTCACATCGCTTACACCGCTATCTCAACGGTTTCGCCAGAAGTACAGGAAGAAAATCCATACGAACCCATACCGGTCGGGAGCGATTTGGGACCCGGTCCGTTCTACATACGCCTCTCCACAGTTAAAAAAACCCCATATTGTTGAAAAGGCATAAAGAAATTACGACTACAATTTTACAACTGAAAGGAACAAATTTGAAAAAAAGGTCAAGAGTTGAAGAGGACTAGCAACCATCAACAAATAAATATAATAAAGCATCCTAGCAACCATAAAATAAAAAAAAAAGATATTCACAACGCTCACCTTTTTGCCAACTAATAATAGAAGTAACAAAGGGTGAAGAGAAAATAAAGTCTGAAAAGAGTTTTCATCTCGAGCAAACCATGCATTTCTCCACACTGAGCAAGCAAAATGCAATGTAGGCAAGTCACTGCAGAGCAAAATGCAAAATGACGATCATCCATCATTCATCTCTGGGATATCAATCACTTTGCAGAGCTGCTGATCGTACTGGCGAGGTAAACACAAAGGGAAGCCTCTGAAAGTGCAGTACGTCGAACAAATGGGAGACTCTGAATCTTCACCTCTGGGCGAAAACTGGCCATGATAAATGGAAGACGGTGTTACTGAGTTGAAATGTGAGACTTTCTATTATATACTAGATAAATTAGAGCTTCTTGGGAAGGCCATAGGTTTTCTTCAAGAATTTCGAAGCAGCATCTTCATTTCTATAGCAAAGAACACGCAGCACCGTATTCAGTTCGGTGGGATTCCAATGTCCCGTGGTTGGTGGTAATGGAAACTTTGACTTTGCTGCAGCACCATAGGCCTCCATAATCATGCACTTGTAACGATCTGTTAGGCTCTCAGTGCCAGCACAGAAGAGAGGTAGAATATTTCTAACTTGTGTTGCACCCCTTTCCACCAGCTCCTCTGGCAATCCATCACCATCAGCCAAAAAGAGTTCCTTCATAGCTTTAAAATCCTCCTCCAAAATTCGTGAATCTTGGCGAGAGAAAGCACGAGAAGGACCACCACCAAGAAGAACCAGTAAAAATCCATCAAAGGAAGCTTTCATTACAGCAGTTATCAGCCGATTG
>JAMKPZ010000933.1:0-37231 GCA_024699675.1 Amphibolis antarctica | reverse complement strand
CCCGTCCCAAAGAAAGATGGGTGGGTACGCATGTGCGTCGACTACCGGGACCTCAACAAAGCCAGCCCCAAGGACGACTTCCCGCTACCACACATAGATGTCTTGGTAGATGATGCCGCCAAGTACGGGGTATACTCTTTCATGGATGGATTCTCTGGATACAACCAAATCCTCATGGCAGAAGAAGACAAAGAGAAAACCACATTCACAACCCCTTGGGGCGTCTTCTATTACAGGGTGATGCCATTCGGGCTCAAAAATGCAGGTGCTACTTACGAAAGAGCCATGACCACCCTCTTCCACGACATGATGCACAAAGAAGTCAAAGTCTACGTCGATGACATGGTAGTGAAAGCATGCACCCATCAACAACATCTCCAACACTTAAGGAGACTGTTTGAATGCCTAAGGAAGTACAAGCTTAGATTGAACCCTTCAAAATCAACCTTCGGGGCCACCACCGGGAAGCTCCTTGGCTTCGTCATCAGCAAGCAGGGCATCGAGGTAGATCCTGACAAGGCCAAAGCAATTTTAGACATGCCTCCACCACAGACGGAACAATAGATACGAAGCTTGCTAGGAAGGCTACAATACATCGTGCGTTTCATCTCGCGCCTCACGCCAATCTGCGAGCCTTTCTTCAAACTGTTGAAGAAAAACACCAACTTCACATGGACCGCAGAATGCCAAGTCACCTTCGACCACATCAAACATCAGCTGTCCTAGCCACCAGTTCTCGTACCACCTCACCCTGGATGACCACTTTTCTTGTACATGTCGGTAACAGCTTCCTCTATGGGCGTGGTATTGGGCCAACATGACACCACCGGTAGGATCGAGCAGGCCATATACTACCTTAGTAAAAAGTTTACTGAGATAGAAGAACGGTATGAGCTGATTGGAAAGTACTGTCTCTCGTTGGTCTGGACGGCGAAAAAGTTGCGACACTACCTGGTAGTCTATCCAGTTTTGTTGCTCAGCCGCCTAGATCCCCTGTGCTACCTCTTCGACCAACCGGCCTTGGTAGGCAAGTGCGTAAAATGGCAAATGCTCCTTGCACAGTTCGACATCCAGTATGTATCCCAGAAGTCCATGAAGGCTCAAGCCATGGCCGACCAGCTGGCACATCATCCCTTACCGGATTACCAACCAATAGAAGATTCCTTCCTAGACGAGCTGATCTTCACCATCGACGAGCTGAATCCAGACCAGTCAGATCTGGATCAACTGGATCCTGATCAACCAAAACCCCGTACCTTTTACTTCGACGGAGCAGTCAACACTAGAGGTCGTGGGGTAGGGGTCGTCTCAGTGGATCCCCAAGGAAGAATGCTGCTCATAGCCAAGCGGCTTCTCTTCACATGCTCACATAATGAGGTAGAATACGAGGCTTGTATCATGGGGCAATGACTTGCACAGGAACTCCGGATCACACATTTGCAAGTATTCGGTGATGCCATGCTAGTAATTTCTCAAACCCTCAACAGGTGGAAAACCCGAGACCCCAAGCTCCAGCCATACCAAGAACTCGTATTGCAATTAGCAAGCGACTTCCAGTTCGTCCATTTCCAACACATCAGCCGCAAGCATAACCCATACGCAAACGCTCTAGCCGTCTTAGCCTCATGGGTAGCGGTTGCGAAAGGGCAGAACATTGCCATAGAAGTCACAACACTTCACCAACCAGCCTATAGCGAAGATGTCTACCGCCTTACAGAAGTCCCTAGACAGGCCAACGCCAGACCCACAGCTGTGCCTCTGGCTAGCCGCTCTCGCAACCAGCAAACTGCTGACCAACACAGAGAACCAACTCCGGCTGACGAGCCAAACAACACAGATTATAGGTCCCCACACCGTAATCTAAGAAACTCGCAGCAAGAGGACCACCCATGGTATTCAGATATACAAGCCTTCTTGGAGACCGGAGAGTTCCCCCCAGAGGCAACCACCCAAGATAGATGTACGTTGTCAAGACTGGCAGTCGGCTACATCTTCAGCGGGAGACAACTCTACAAAAGGTCCCACAACCAAACTCTCCTCCGGTGCATAACCTCGCCCGAGGCATATACGATTATGTAGGAAATCCATGAAGGTGTCTGTGGAACCCACATGAATGGGATCCTCCTGGTGAAAAAGATCATGCTTCAAGGCTACCACTGGAGCACAATGGAAGCAGACTGCACCGCGTACGTCCGTCGTTGTCACTAGTGCTAGGTACATGGAAACCTCATCCATGCGCCCCCCAAGGAACTATACAACATGGCTTCTCCTTGGCCATTCTCCATGTGGGCCTTGGATGTCGTAGGTGAGATCAAGCCAACAGCCACCAATGGACACCAGTACATACTGGTGGCCATCGACTACTTCACCAGGTGGGTGGAAGTGGCCTCCTACAAGAAAGTCACGGCAGCCGCCACCCAAAGGTTCTTGCGCAACAACATTATCACCCGGTATGGTGTACCCTTTGAGGTGGTGACCGATAACGGCACCAACTTCACAGCCAAGCAGGTCACAAGCTACCTTGAACAATGCCACATTCATCACCTAAGGGCATCCCCCTACAGACCATAGATGAACGGAGCGGTCGAAGCAGCTAACAAGACACTGGTCCAAATTCTCAAAAAGATGGTCCAAACACACAAAGATTGGCACGACCACCTCCCTTAGGCACTCTGGGCCTACTGGACATCCCTACGGACCGCTACTGGAGCAACGCCATACTCACTGGTATACGGGTCTTAAGCAGTGTTGCCAGTGGTCAGAATCACGCCTACTGCAGTTGAATCTCCTTGATGAAAGAAGGTTAAGGGCGTTGAACCACGCCCAGACTTATCAAAGAAAAATGGCAAGGGCTTACAACAAGAAGGTACGTCCCCAACTCCTTAAACCTGGTAATCTAGTCCTTCGTTTCATTTTTCCAACAGGTTCAACAGGAAAATTCTCCCCAAACTAGCCGGGGCCATACATCATCACCAAGATCCTCAGTGGGGGAGCCACTTACCTTTTTGATGAAGCCACCCAACAGGAGTTTGGCCCAGTTAATTTGTCACAGCTGAAGAAGTTCTACCAATGAAAGACAAGTTCGACCAGGGGCCACACGGCAGCCACCTCTAGAGAACCGGTTGCCGCCTCCCTAGACCGGCCCCCTCAAGACCCAGAAAAATGGGTTGGACGGGGGAACCACGCGGCTGCCACCTCCAGAGAATCGGTTGCCGCCTCCCAAGACTGGCCCCCTCAAGACCCAAAAAAATGGGTTGGACAGGGGAACCACGCGGCTGCCACCTCTAGAGAACTGGTTGCCGCCTCCCTAGACCGGCCCCCTCAAGACCCAGAAAAATGGGTTGGACGAGGGAACCACGCGGCTGCCACCTCCAGAGAACCAGCTACCGCCTCCCCATATCGGTCCCCCGTGGCACAGAACAACCAGCCCTTTGCGGGTTTCGTCTGGTCGCCGGCACTACCAAACCAGTTTCTGACAATTTCAACCATAAACCCGCCATCTCCTCCAGAAGACGTGCACCTCGGGGCAGAGCTAGGGGCATTCTGCCCCTCTGTCCCGTTTCACGCACTCGGTAGTTGCCAATGGTGAAACCCAATGGGCCAACTCCGCACGGTCATAGCAAATCAACTTGATCGAAGATCCACGCGGCTGCCGCCTCCAAACAGACCGGCCACTGACTTCTTAGACCAATATCCCACAAGCCAACCAAGAAGCCAATTCCCTCATGACCATGAAGGACGAGCATGAGCAAGACTCCACGTGGTCACCACCTTCAGACAAGTCGGTGACCGACGTCTCCGTCTGACTCTCCACCGACTGATCAAGAGATCAGGTCCGGATAGCTACACTCCTTTCCTTGATAAATTCCCTTGTATGACTTACACGTCACACAAGGCAAGCACAAAGCACACATAATGAGCAGGTTCAACCACATACCCTCGGTCTCAAAACCATGGAATGACCAGCTCATCATTCACCAGAAGAAATGCCCGAAAACCAGAAAATGACTTGCCACCCATCTACGGCCTGTCACTAGAATACTTACCCACCTGACTATCCAACCGGCCTACAATCGGGTACCACCTCCGACATACCTAACAGCCACATCCACAGCCGGCGGTGAGAATAGTTTGCAACGGTAGGTGGCACATCCGACTCAAAAAGTGCTATTCGGACCTCTGGGACGAACCACTGACCCCAGGAGTGACACCAACTACGTCCAGATTTCTACATCAAGAATCCGAGTACCCATCTTGTTCAACTCCAATGGCACAAAGATGGAATAGGGTGAGTAATCCAGGTTCCTCCTAATCCCCATGGTCTTTGCTGATTCTTAGTGGTTACAAGATAACGACGGGAGATCACTCCTCCCCTCGAATGAGTATCCAACCTCCCATTCTTTACCTAGCTCGAGTGCCACCCGACAATGAGGGAGATCACAAACTTCGGCTCCCTCTAGGTAAGGTATCCCCTCTTGGTACACCAGCCGCGACAACGTTGGGTTATTTTACTTGCCAACAGCATCTGGGGAGGGCTAGTAGCATTCTTTTACTCAGTTTTCTTATCTTCTATTTTGTAATAGAGAAGAACAAAAAAAAAAAAAAAAAGAGAAGAAGAAAAGTTAGCGTCTAGAATACTTCTTCAACAGAAAAAAGAGAGAAAGGAAAAGAAAAAAAAAACAAAACAAAACGGAAAAGAGAAAGGAAAGAAAAAAAAAAAAAAGAGAAAACGGAAAAGAAAAAAAAAAAGAGTAAAAGAAAAGAAAAAGAAAATTTACTTGTTGCTGAGTCCTAAAAGCATATGGACTCCTGTGTAAGGGAAGGGTAGATCTTAGGATTTCGTCGTCTGTTGGCAGTCCAATACCCGGCTTGTCGCGATTGACCAAGTGTCCCCTTCTTTCAGAGCTTGGCAACCCATCGAAGTCCGCCAATACAACCAGGTGTCGGAACCCATTTTCTGACACCCACTTCTACCTTTTCCTCTTATCCTAGGGCTTGACATCCTAGCGAAGTCGTCAACATTCGGCTTGGCATCCCGCTGAAAGTCGCTTCCACCCCCAGGTTCCGATGCCCACATTTCCGAAACCCGCATGATTCTACCCATCATTTCTACAACCCCAGAGTGAACTAGTAAGGATGAATCAGCATGACTATGGGCAGAAGGACAGCTCTCGGAGCTCTCCTCTCGACCTATCTTTGTTGCCTAAGGGTCGCTTCTGCTGGATAAGCGAACTACGTTTCCAAACTCACATGCGTGAATGTCCAAGAAGTTATCTCTTGACGTGAGGCGAGCCACCTTTCATTCCCCTGCAGGTCTAGATAGCACAATTGGGTCAGAACAGCTACCTTGCGCAAACCCCATCATGGGCACCCACTTGAAAACCCCTATACAGAATCAACAAAACGAAATGCCAGAAAAGGAGGCACCAGGAAACGTCCTGACCTTTCCCCACAACACGGCACGGATATTCATGTATGAGGGGAAGGGACAACACTCCTTCCCCACCTTTGGAACTAACGTATAATCAAGCGTGCAGGCGAAATAACCGGTTGCCTGGTAAGATCAGCCGGCCACCGTCACCATTACCCGAGGATGTTCGACTCCTCAACACAACCCAAGTCAGAACGTCAACTATCCCAGGTGAAGGTGAGGAAAGCTCACCCATGCACGCCAGCTCAGACTGTTGGACACCCAGACCACAACCTGTGCAAGACGAGACGTCATGAGGAAAAATCAGCCGGTTGACGGATAAATCAATCGGCCACCACCACCAGTACCCAGGTATGGTCGACTCCTCAACGTTCTCCGAAAACCATACTTAGACGTATGGGTTGGGCGTTTAACCAGCCCGCCACCGGCAAACCGGTAAGAAAACCCGGTTGCCAGCACCCCGAAAACCATACTTAGACGTATGGATCGGGCATGTAACCAACTCGCCACCGGCAAACCAGTAAGGAAACCTAGTCGCCGGCACCCCGAAAACCATACTTAGACGTATGGATCGGGTGTGTAACCGGCTCGCCACTGGCAAACCGGTAAGGAAACCCGGTTGCCGGCACCCCGAAAACCATACTTAGACATATGGATCGGGCGTAACCGGCCCACCACTGGCAAACCGGTAAGAAAACCCGGTTGCCGGCACCCCGAAAACCATACTTAGACGTATGGATCAGGTGTGTAACCGACCCGCCACCGGCAAACCGGTAAGACAACCCGGTTGCTGGTACCCCAAAAACCATACTTAGACATATGGGTTGAGCGTTTAACTGGCTCGCCATCGGCAAACCAGTAAGGAAACCCGGTTGCCGGCTCCCCGAAAACCATACTTAGATGTATGGATCGGGTGTGTAACCGGCTCGCCACCGGCAAACCGGTAAGAAAACCTGATTACCGACGCCCTGAAAACCATACTTAGACGTATGGATCGTGCGTTTAACCGGCCCGCCACTGGTAAACTGGTAAGAAAACCCAGTTGCCGGCACCCCGAAAACCATACTTAGACGTATGGATTGGGCGTGTAACCGGCCCGCCACCAACAAACCGGTAAGAAAACCTGGTTGCCAGCACCCCGAAAAACATACTTAGACGTATGGATCAGGCGTTTAACTGGCCGCCACCGGCAAACCGGTAAGAAAACCCGGTTGCCGGCACCCCGAAACCCATGCTTGGATGTATGGTTCGGATGACCAACTGGCCCACCGCCGATAAGCCGGTAAGATAACCAGGCTGCCAGCTCCCCCAAAATTCCCAACATGGCACGAACGTGGTCTTAGAGTCGCTACTCCAAATCTCGCCCACAAACTCACAAGAACACTCGAGAAGATAGTTATGGAGAAGTTTCCATTAAAGTTAAGATATTATTCATCATTTAAAAGGGGCGGGGTACAAACAGACTACTCCTCCTCAGAAGACTCTTAGGGTTCAAACCTCTGGGGCTCAAATCTCCGGGGTTCGGTTCTCTGACACTCCCGCCGCTCTATCCGGTCGACTAGCCAGATCAACCGATCTTCTCGGCTCAACAGTCGGATAATCACTTCGTCTCGAGCATAGAGACGGTCCAGCGACGCGCGCAAATCCTCGGCATAATCCAAGTTCAGAGAAGTTCCACTGGTAGACTGTGAAGCAGAAGCAGGAGCAGGAGGACGACACCTGGTTGACTACCCGCCAGATGACGAGCTAGACTGCTTAGAGGCCAGCCTCTCGTATCGACCCAAGTCGACTGATGTAATGGGCCAGATCTGGAGCGGAACCCTTTGTCGACCTCTGGTTGAGATACAGAGGAAGTGGGCCAGCTCCACCATTGCCTCCCCAAAGAGCAACTGGCTGGGTGGCCGCTGGACTGGGAGAATCACGCCACGCATCTAGCGCCGAACCACCACCGCCCAGTTCACCTGGCAACCCGTTACCACCATGAAAGTCGCAAGGTAAGTCGCCACGCTAATTTCATCCCAATGCCCCCCTTTCGGGAGGATTGTGTTATTGAGGACGAAGGAGACGAGGTGGGAAACTGGGTTCAGGTCCCAAGCCTTAATGATCTGTTGGTCAAAATCGGCATCCGTAGCAACTGCCGCATTGATGTCACTAATGCTCCAAGGAATGTTCAACAAGGGGGGGAAAATGTCCAAATCGGTAAAGCGGAGTCCCAACACCACAAACAGGAGCGCGTTAGAGAACTCTATCGGTCCTGACTGGAGGCTCAAATGAAGTTGCGACTCCACCTCTGATAGGTTGGAGTACATCTCGGCCACCAAGCCGAGGACTGTCTCGACCCGATGGAAGTCCCGGACGAAAGGAAGCAAGCCTTGCTTGGCAAATAGTTGCTCCACCTCCGGCAATCGGTCGAACTTGGCCGGCATCCCATGTA
This sequence comes from Amphibolis antarctica, assembly GCA_024699675.1. NCBI lineage: Eukaryota > Viridiplantae > Streptophyta > Magnoliopsida > Alismatales > Cymodoceaceae > Amphibolis > Amphibolis antarctica. The sequence continues at coordinate 29,366 of JAMKPZ010000933.1, read as the reverse complement.
ACACCGTCTTTATGGCCAAGTGGCTATCGACAGGGGTTGCCAAATCTTGATCAGTTTCTAGGGGAGCCACGCCGTCAGCCGCCGCCTCCTCAGAACCGGTCAGAGTCCGATACCAAGGGAGCGCCAGCCGGACCGATCCCACCTCTAACGCCGCGTCATCAGGAATCTCGAACGGCCCTGATGGAGTTCCGGCAAGACGCTGTTGCTAGTCCACGGTGGACTTGCGACGCATCCAGCACCGCGAGCTTTGATGGGGAGCCTCCCCTGAAGCCTCACCTTCCATTGGCACATGCGAGCTAGAAGCACCAGAGCTCTGTTACCGTTCTCCCAACCACCAATGAGACAGGGCCTCGGCCGAAGTAGCATCGCAGCCGTTGCCGGTTAATTCAAAGAAAATAGCTAGGTGGGCCGACTCAGCCCGGTTGGGACAGTTGAGCTGTTCCACCGGCATGTTCCTCAAAGTCACCGGTAGAAGATCGAACCATCATCGCGTAGACCCAGAAGCAAATTGGCGGACGTGCCCCGTAACATTTTTGGTGCGAGGCATGTTCATTAAAGCTCGAGGGAAGAAATTAAGGAAAGATAGAAGAAAATCCAAATGAGAGCTCAAGGGAGGAGTGAAAACGAGAGGGAGCGATGAGGAAATCTCCAACGACCTCCCTTCTATTTATAGGAAAATAGGTCACCCAGATTCCGCATGGTTGGAAGCGACAACCGGTTTGAAAACCGGTTGCACAAAAATCTAGAAAGCTAAAATGATTCCTGACAACTTTTAAAAGGTACGGTCAAGGCACGGTAACTGAGAAAGTTGCACGGAAACCGGAAAGGACGAACGAAAATCGAGAAAAGTACGTAAGCACGCGAGGCCTTCGTCTGGTTGCCACCTCCTGATAGGCGGCAACCGTGTGAATAGCCGGCTCAAAGGTAAAATCACAAAGGTTCGACGTGACCATTCACTGCGTCCGTTGCTGCTTTTTTCAATCATGTCACCAGCCGGTTGCCGCCTCCTACTAAGCGGCAATCGCGTGAATAGCCGGCTCGAAGGTAAAATCGTAAAGGTACGACATGACCACTGTGACAGTGGCAGCTTTTGAAAAAGCAACGTATCACATCCTCAGCCGGTTGCCGCCTCAGGGGAGGCGGCAACCACGAAACCAACCGGACGGAATGTAATGTCACAAAAAGTATGATGTGACTATCCACGACAACTTTTAGAAAAGAAACATGTGAAGCCTTCACATCACATCCCGGTGGCCGGCTCCCACAAGGTGGTTGCCGCGTAATCAGCCGTTCAAGATCTAAGACGTGGGGAAATACGGCACGGCCTCTGGGCACGGTACGCGAACACTTTCCACCTCGTTACCCAGTCACCGGCACCCACAAGGTGGCTGCCGTGCAACAAACCGGCTAGCGATATGGCATCCCCTGGTCAAGTGACCGAGGGTGTAAGCCCGATTCCATTGTCCGACCTACAACGAATAATTCACGAAAGCATGAAATCTCGCATGACGTACCGTCTACGCATGGAGGGTCATTCAACCCTAGGATGTCGGTTTCCTTCCTCAAAAGTCATACAACCTCGCCAAGGGAGGGGCATTCTGTTGACCCAATTCTTAAAGGGGGGATGGAACGGCTTGCTGCCGGCAAGCCGCTTCAAGGAAGCGACACCCGGACCCCAAAAACCCACATTTGGTAAAAAGTTTGGGGGATGGAGACGGCTTGCCGCCAGCAAGCCACTTCAAGGAAGCGGCACCCGGACACCCAAAAACCCACATTTGGTAAAATGTTGGGGGGATGGAGCTGGCTTGCCATCGGCAAGTCGCTTCAAGGAAGCAGCACCTGGAAACCCAAAAACCCACATTTGGTAAAAAGTTGGGGGGATGGAGCCAGCTTGCCACCGGAAAGCCGCTTCAAGGAAGCGGCACCCGGACACCCAAAAACCCACATTTGGTGAAAAGTTGGGGGGATGGAGCCGTCTTGCCGCTTCAAGGAAGCGGCACCCAAATCACAAAAACCACATTTTCGTGCGAATGTTCGGGGGACCAGCCGGCTTCCGCCTGCCACGTGGTGGCTGCCGTTTGGCTACACAAGAAGGCAAGCCGAATCAATTTGAGAAATACGCTGGGATTTAACCACGTAAATCTCGCAAATCCGTCAATTACGCTTTCCAGAGGATTTTACTTCCAAATAATTTTTTCTTCTTAAGCTTTAACATTATACCCTTCAGTTTGCATAAAATTTTAACGTTTGGCATAGAAGAAGCACTTAACCCTCGAGGTAGCTCGTGGGTAAACATCTCTACCCTCGAACTTACATGTGGGTAGTGCGATAATTCTGAGTTTCAGATGTAAAAATAGCACGATTCAAATTGGCTGAAACTTTTAAGAGTTGAATGATTATATTTTTAGTCTTTTTATATATTTCAAAACACAACACACAATACAATGCAAGAAACATAGTACAATACAAAAAACTTGTAAAAGTAAGAATGCAACATTCAACATTACAACAAATATAAAAATAGTCTAATTATCGTAACTAAGTTGATAAAGTATGTGATTGTAGATTTAAGTATAGTTGTAAAAATGTAAAGTAAAATAAAGAAAATAAAAATGGAAAGAACATCTAATGCTTCACTGTAATTCCTCCCTTCGAAACTTGCTTAAGTTGGGAACTTCTCTTTGTCTTTACTTTCGGTCCACCAGGTCATCAATCTAGCAGGCCTACCTTTCGACCTTGCAGTGAGATTTTGGGGAGTCAATCTGTAATTACACCAAGGAACAGAGGAGAAAGCAACCAGTGCCGAGAGTCTCTCCTTCAAGGATACGCTCAGGTTGAGAAAAGAATAGCAAATGGTGAATGGTTGGAGAAGAGGAGGTCGTCAATCTCCTCTCAGAAGAGATGAGTGGGTGGAGGATGAAAGATGGAGAAGATGGAAAATGCTCTGTAAATGGTGGATGAAGGAAGAAGAGGGGGGGTTTAGTTCCAAGGCTACAAGACTATTTTATAGATGGGAGGATTGGTAGTTTACGAGCTAGTAGTTAACAAGGTCGTGGTGCACATCCGGAATGTTAGATCATCCCATGCAATCCACTACTTCAGCCTGTTCGTCCACATTCTTCATGGTTGAGCTACAACTGAACTAATATTTAATTCTACTTTGTTATGTAATACCTGCAGTTACTTATCGAATTTCCTTGCAAATACTTAAGAAATACCTTTCGTGAAATGCATCATATTACAGGAGAAATAATTCATAACATATAGATCTTAATTGTAATTGTAATTGCTTTAATATCAATGAAATTCATTGTACAGAACAGATAGGGTATAGGTCCGAGGGTAAACTAGTTTACCCTCGTGTAAGTTTGTGGGTAAACCCTTAATGGTCACAGAATGGTCTGAGGGTAAACAGCTTAACCCACAGATAAGTTCGTGGGTAAACAGCTTAACCCTCGAACTTGCATTTAAGCATAAATCACGAGTTTTTCTTTGTATATTAATCATTCTATTAGCAACCTAAAGAGTCAAATGTCAATCATTCATTCCTTTCTCAATATGTAATAAACATAAACATAATTAACAACTCAAAACGTAATTCATGCATCATTAAAGTGAATAATCGTGCATACTGCTCAAAAATATAGTTAACCTTGTGATTATCATAATTCAATGTAGAATGCAAATAAAACTCATTAAAACATCTGAATTAATATCAATAAAATGCACACTTTTGAGTCTGAACACTAGCTATACCATAAAGGTATTTCTGACTAGCAGAACTTCCTCTGTCTTTCAGAGGAAAATCTGTTAAGAAAGGGAAATGGATACTTCCCAAGCACAAGTATAAATGAAAGTGTTGTTGATAGAATGAAACTTCCAACTACAAACAACAGAATTTCCTCTAACCTTTAGAGGAAAATCCATTACACAGGAAGTGAATACTTCCCAAGTACGAGTGTGAATGGAAGTTTCATCAAGGCAAATGGAAGTTTCATCACCTAGACAGAACTTCTAGCTGACTAGTGGAATTTCCTCTGACTTTCAAAGAAAAATCTACCATAAGATAGGCGATAGGCTTGTTGCATGAGGAATGACACAACGAAGTAGGTCTGTTGTATGAGGGGTGACACAACGGAATTGGTCTGTTGTGCAAGGTGTGACCCAACAAACAACATTCATGATGTCATGAATAACTCAACGAAAGGTGTCAAAACTTTTAAAAACTCCATTAGGATTGGAGGTGCTACAAAACTCCATTGGGATTTCCATCACCCAATCTTAGTATGCTTCAAACCTTTTAAAAAGGTTCAATATGCTCAATAGTAAACCTATTTCCACTCCTTTACCTACCTCTCATTCTCAACTTGAAGATCACACTCCCTACAAGGATCCAACAACTTTTCGCAGCATCATTGGTGGATTACTTTGCCTTACTCACACTTGGCTAGATATTGCCTTCATCCTTAATCATCTTGCCCAGTTCACTCAACTTCCTACCAATTTTCACTTTACCCAACTGAAACAGATTCTACGCTATATCAAAGGTATTGTTTAGCATGGTCTTTTTTATAGCCACTCTTCCATAGCCTCCTCTCTCTCCCTTGCGACATATTGTGATGTCGATTGGGCTGGTCTACTCCCAATCGCCATTCAATCATTGGAAATGCTATTTACCTCAACTCTCATCTTATTAGTTGGATGGCCAAGAAATGATCCACCGTTGCCAAGTCAGGCACTGAATCTAAATATCGTGCTTTAGCCACTACCATTGCAGAAGTTAGATGGTTGCAGTTTCTGTTGCGAGATCTTCAACAATATTTACCTCACCTACCTATGCTGCTTTGTGATAATTAGTCTGCACTTCAACTTACAAGGAATCTTGCTTTTCATGCTCGTACCTAACACATCAAAGTTGATTACTATTTTGGTAGAGAATTGGTGTAGCAACAAGCTCTTCACATACAACATCTTCCATCAGTTTTACAGATTGCCAATGGTTTCACCAAAATCCACTCATCAAAGCGTCTTCACTGGTTCATTTCCAAACTACATCTTCACTCTGCTTCACCAAGCTTGAGGGGCCATATTGAAGAACAATCTTAAAGTTGTTGTAACTAATTTCATTCTATTCTAGTTTCTGTTATATCCTTTACCCTATATTAAAGGATGTAACCTTGTTCTTGGTTGAATGAAACTTAGTTCTATTCTCTGCCTTTCTCTTCTTCTTCACACATCCCCCACCCCACCTCTGCATGGACCGCACGAAATCCACTGGTTGACCTTCACCCCGCTCATCATGTTGCCAGCTTGCCTTTGCTAGTCCGCCACACCCAGGTGTCCCCTGCCTTGCTAGCCAACCTCTACATGAAATCTGCTAGTCCACCCTACCCATCACCCTACCTCCACAGTCCACACAGCCACACCCCACTTCCCCTCCGTCTTGCCTCCCCCCACCTCACCTATGAACCATGTCAACACAGCATGACACGAATGTGAGGAAAATTTCATTCATGTCATGCCAACAAGCGGGTCATAACCGTGCCATGCTAAAACTCCCAACCCAAGCATGACCAGTAGAATCGTGTTGTGCCAATCAATGAAATGGTCAAACCATGCCGACACGAATTGGCCCAACCTAGTTGACATGTATATTACCAAAACACTTATTTGCAATCCATTTTAGATGTATGCTACAATCATTTATCCATGCTACCAAATCCCTTTTTTGCAGTCCATTTTAGATGAATATTTCAATCATCTATTCACAACATTTAATCATGCATATGTAATTTGGTTTTTTGAATGGTTGCTTCAACTATTCACAACTCTTTATTGAATACATTTTTATCTTTCAAATGTTGAGCCCCATGCTTAGCACCTATTTGGCTGCCAGGTAAAACATGCAGTAGCCAACCGACAAGCTAGTACACTTCCTCATCTCTTCCTTGGGCAAGAAGGACTCCCCTTCACCCCTTCAATGGACACAAGGGAAGAACCCGGTAGTCGGCCCATAGGTAGCTGGTAGCACACCTACCGCTCACCTAAGCCGTGCGGAGGTGTAAGTCTACTCTCCCGATGCCCCGGAAAGTTTTTCGAGATGACGCCACCGGCAAGGTTGCCGGCGGCAGCCGTCCGGGTGTACGAGAGGTACAACCCGACGGTTCCCATTTTTCGAGAGGTGTAAGCCTACCCTCCCGATGCCCCGAAAAGATTTCTGGGATGACGCCTCCGGCATTCATCCCATTGGCACAGACACTTTGGGGAGCCAGCTGGCCCGCCACCGGCAAGCTAGCACAAAGGGCCGATAGCCGGCTCCCCGAAAACCCATTTTTGGGTGAATGATTCGGGGAATCAACCGGCCTACCACTGGCAAACTGGCACTAACGGCCAGCAACCGGCTCCCCGACAACCCATTTTTGGGTGAATGATTCGGGGAATCAGCCGGCCTGCCATCGGCAAATCGGCACTAACGATTGGCAACCGGCTCCCTGAAAACCCATTTTGGGGAAGATGGTTCAGGGAACCAGCTGGTCCGTTGCTGACGAACCGGTATAGCAAACCGGCAGTCGATCCCCATTTTCCGGGAAATGTCAGTCTACATTCTCGATGCCCCGGAAAGATTTCCGGGATGATGCCTCCGGCATGCATCTTTGCTAGCGGCGGTCGTTCGGGTGTACAAAGGTATGACCTGATGGTTCTTGATTTCCGTAAAGAACAGAGCCACCTTTCCGAGATAAGACCACCAGCATGTACTCGTGCCGGCCCTGACCAAGTGGTAATGCAAGTTCTCACCTCCGGTCAAAGAGAGGATATGATGCAGCAGCCGACATATTTAGCTTGCTGACCAGCGGCCCAACCAGCCGCCTCACCCAACTTTCAGTTCTTCTGCTGAGAGGTCCAAAAGGGTGACCTTCGTGTCTTTCTCTCCCCCATTTATTGCCAAATCTGGTATGAATTCCCTCTTTGTTCGATTCTCGTTTGTTTTACTCGATTCTCACTTGCTTTACTGGAAGGGATGAAGTTACCCCTCCCAATGCCCTAGAAGGTTTTCCAGGATGAAGCCATAGGTGGTTGGACTAACTATCGTAGTTTTCTATTTTTAAAGCCGGAGAGAGGCCGGGAATGCCCAGGCTATCTAGGGGTGCCTAACACCTTCCCCAACAGTACCCTGAGCCCCGTATCCAATTCTCTCATATTACACAATTTTACGGGATTCCCGTGGTTTTATCGTTACGATGGTGGAAGGACACTTTCCCATCCGGTTTTCCTTGTTTTCTACCCAAAAATAAGGTGGCGACTCCGTTCAACGAGCCATCTGCCCCACGTGGTGATGTGCTCATACAAACACCTTTCAATTCTCTATACCTCGGCCCATCCGCCGGTAGGGCCGGTGGATACCCGTGGGCTTCCGGGTTACACCCGTGGGCTTGTCGGCGTTGGCTGTTCGGGTGTTTGAATATGTACGACCTGACGGTTCCTGATCTCTGGGAGGAGTAAGACTACCCTCCCGATGCACCGAAAAGACTTCTGGGATGATGCCACTAGCATGCATCATTACTGGCATTGGCCGTTCTGGCATATGAGTATGTACGGTCCTACGGTACCCCAATCTCCGGGGGGAGTAAGGCTACCCTCTCTATGCCCCAGAAAGACTTCCGAGATGATGCCTTTGACATGCATCCTTGCTGACGTCAGCCATCCAGGTGTATGAGTATGTACACCTGGGTGGTTTCGGGTCACTGGAGAATTTTTCGATCCCCTAAAAAGACTTCCAGGATGAGGGCATGTGTGGCCAGGCTGACTGTCATTGGTTTTCTGTTTTAGAGATGAAGAGAGGCTGGGATGCCTGGGCTATCTGGGGTGCCTAACACGTTCCCCAACAGAACCCTGAGCCTCGTATCCAGTTCTCTCATGTTTCGTATAGCGTTATGCAATTTCACGTCATTCTCATGGTTTCATTGTTTCAATGGTGGATGGACACTTCCCCATCCAGTTTTCCTTGTTTTCTACCCAAAAATAAGGTGGCAACTCCGGTCAACGAGCCATCCACCCCACAAGGTGATGTATGTACTCACACAATCACCTTTCAATTCTCTATACCTCGGTCCATCCGTCGACGGAAACCCATGGGCTTCCGGGCGACAGCCGGATGAAAGAGAGGGTACACTTAAATCTCACAATCAATCAATCACACGAATCGCAGGATTGAACCAAGATGTACACGAAGTTTCCATCCCGGGATCACCCAAAGAAGGAAGGTAATTCCCTATATAAAGGGACCTCCCGCTACATTCAAGAGGACCGCTCTTTCAAGATTTTGAAGGAGAGAACTTTTGGCCAATGTGTGATTTCAGAGGAGATCGGAGCAAGGACTTCTGACCACCGCCGATGACTCCCTACAGGTAAGACCCCCTATTTTCCTACCATCATGCCTATGATTTAGCCTCATTACTTTGAGCCCCGATCGTACAAAACCTTCCCCACGCAAAGGCAAAAGGTCGGAGGACATGCCCTGGTAGCACTCCTTCGGATATGCTTCCAAAGGTACCGACAACCTCCCTCCCTGCCGGGTGAATCCTCTTGGTACGGTTGAGATCAGTTCGATCGTGATCCCTTCATCGAGTCTTTTTACATGGGAACCCGCATTTTCTTACGTGTTTTACAAACACATCGTCAAGTTTTCCCCTGTCCCTTTTCTATGAAAAGCATGGCCACCGTCAGATGTGTCGTCTCTGCTTACAAATGATTGTCTCCTCGAAGGTGTCTACCTCTCCTATCTATCGAGACTGCGTGCAGAAATCCCTACACCAGGAAGTGGAGGCGGCACACCGGGTGAACATCCGATCCCAGACATGGATGTCTGGTAGGCTGATGAGTAGACCCACCAAATCTCTGGCTTTTCAACTAGAAGTCAGTCACGGTGGCTACGACGTCCTTCGCTACGTTTTACCTATTTCCCACTTATCTTATCGGGAGAAGCGAAGCTGCTCTCCCGATGCCCCGAAAAAGCTTCTGGGATGAGGCTGCAGGCATGCATCCTTGCCGACACCAGTCATCTAGTTATATGAGCATGTACACCCCGACAGCTTCCCTTTTACCAGGAGGAGCAAAGCTACCCTCCCGATGCCCCAAAAAGGCTTCCGGGATGAGGCCACTGGCATGCATCCTTGACGACACCGAGTGTCTGGGTGCACAAGCATGCACACCCTGACGTCTTGCCTTTTACTGGGAGGGGCAAAGCTACCCTCCCAATGCCCTAGAAAGGCTTTTGGGATGAGGCCACAAGCATGCATCCTTGCCAACGCCAGCCGTTTGGGTGCATGAGCATGTACACCCCGTTGGCTTCCCTTTTACCGGGAGGGGGAAAGCTGCCCTCCCAATGCCCCAGAAAGGCTTCCGGGATGAGGCTGCCACTATGCATCCTTGCTGACGCTAGCTGTCTGGGTGCACAAGCATGTACATCCCGATGGCTTCCCATTTACCGGGAGGAGCAAAGCTGCCCTCCCAATGCCCTGGAAAGGCTTCCAGGATGAGGCTGCTGGCATGCATCCTTGCCAACACCGGCCGTCTAGGTGCACGAGCATGTACACCCTAATGGTTCCCAATTACCGAGAGGAGCAAAGCTACTCTCCCGTTCCCCTGGAGAGTCTTCTAGGATGAGACCATGTTTGGCAAGGCTAATTGTCGTGGTTTTCCGTTTTGGAGCCGGAGAGAGGCTGGGATTACCCAGGTTGTCTGGGGGTCCCTAACAGCTTCATCAAAAGTACCTTGAGTCCCATATCCAGTTCTGTCATGTTTTGCATAGTGTTACACGGTTTTATATCATTTCTGTGATTTTTATCATTTTGATGGTGCAAGGACACTTCCCCATCCGGTTTTCCTTGTTTTCTACCCAAAAATAAGGTGGCGACTCCATTCAACGAGCCATCTACCCCATGTGGTTGTGCACTCCAATAATCATTTTTCCACTCTCTATACCTCGGTCCATCCGCTGGCAGAGTCGACGGGACTCCATGGGTTTCCGAGTGACAACCGGATGAAGGAGTGGGTACCCGGTGGCTATGACGTCCATGGCCGCATTTTTCCTATTTCCCACTTATCTTACTGGGAGGAGCAAAGTTTCCCTCCCAATGCCCTCGGAAAGGCTTCCAGGATGCGGCCGCAGGCATGCATCAATGCCGACTCTGGCCGTCTGTTTGTATGAGCATGTACACCCCAACGGCTTCCCTTTTACCGAGAGGAGCAAAGCTGCCCTCTCGATGCCCTGGAAAGGCTTCCGAGATGAGGCCGCCAGCATGCATGCTTGCTGACGTTGGCCATCTGGGTGCACGAGCATGTACACCCCCACGACTTCCCTTTTACCGGGAGGAGCAAAGCTGCTCTCCCGATGCCCCGGAAAGGCTTCCGGGACGACGCTGTCGGCATGCATCCTTATCGATGTCGGCCATTCGGGCGTACGAACAAGTACGACCTGACGGTTCCCAATCTCCGAGAGGAGTAAGACTACCCTCTTGATGCCCCGAAAAGGCTTCTGGGATGACGTCGCCGGCATGCATCCTTGTGGGCATCGGCCATTCGAGCGTACGAGCATGTACAACCTAATGGTTCCCGATCCCCAGGAGGAGCAAGGCTACCCTCCTGATGCCCCAGAAAGACTTCCGGGATGATGCCGCCGGCATGCATCCTTGCCGACGTCAGCTATTCAGGCATATGAGTATGTACGACCCGACGGTTCCCAATCTCCGGGAGGCATAAGACTACCCTCTCGATGCCCCAAAAAAACTTCTCTGATGATGCCGCAGGCATGCATCATTACCGGTGTCAGCTTGTTCTGGCGTACGAGTATGTACGGTCCTGCGGTTCCCCAATCTCCGATGGGAGTAAGGCTACCCTCTCGATGCCCCAGAAAGACTTCCAAGTTGACGCCTTTGGCATGCATCCTTGCCGACGTCAGTCATTCAGGTGTATGAGTATGTAGACCTGGGCGGTTTCGAGTCATCGGAGAATTTTTTGATCCCCTACAAAGACTTCCAGGATGAGGCCATGTGTGGCTGGGCTGACTGTCGTTGGTTTTCTATTTTAGAGATGAAGAGAGGCTGGGATTGCCTGTGCTATCTAGGGGTGCCTAACACCTTCCCCAACAGAACCCTAAGCCCCGTATCCAGTTCTCTCATGTTTCGTATAGCATTATGCAATTTCAAGTCATTCTCATGGTTTCATTATTTCGATGGTGGAAGGACACATCCCCATCCGATTTTCCTTGTTTTCTACCCAAAAATATGGTGGCCACTCTAGTCAATGAGCCATCCACCCCACGTGGTGATGTGCTCACACAATCACCTTTCAATTCTCTGTACCTTGGTCCATCCACCGACGGAAAACCATGGGCTTCCGGGTGACAGCCGGATGAACGACAGTACACTTAAATCTCGCAATCAATCAATCATGCAAATCGTACGATTGAACCAAGATGTACGCGGAGTTTCCATCCCAGGATCACCCAAAGAAGGAAGGTAATTCCAAATATAAAGGGACCTCCCACTACATTCAAGAGGACTGCGTTTTTGAGATTTTGAAGGAGGGAACTTTTGGCCGATGTGTGATTTCGGAGGAGAGCTACTCGGAGCCCCGACGCCCTCTCACCGCAGGTAAGCCCCCCTCTTTTCCTACCATCATGCCTATGATTTAGCCTCGTTACTTTGAGCCCTGATCGTACAGAACCTTCCCCACGCAAAGGCAAAAGGTAGGAGGACATGCCCTGGTAGCATTCCTTCGGATATGCTTCCGAAGGTACCGGCAGCCTCCCTCCGTGCTGGGTGAATCTACCTGGTACGGTCGAGATCAGTTCTGTCGTGATCCCTTCATCGGGTTTTTTTACATGGGAACCTGCATTTTCTTACGTGTTTTACAAACACATCGTCAAGTTTTCCCCTGTCCCTTATCTTTGCAACGCATGGCCACCGTCAGATGTGTCATCTCTGCTTACAGATGACCATCTCATGGCTAGCCGGCTGCTTCCCCCATCCCTTTGTACCCATGGGGATTTTGGGGAAATGGGGGCTGGTTCCTTGAATCGGCCAGCCGGCGGCTTACCAGCTGTTTCCCCCCTTCATACGCACCCATGGGAATTTTGGGGAAATGGGGGCCGGTTCCTTGAACCGGCCAGCCGGCGGCTTGCCGGTTGTTTCCCCCTTCCATACGTGCCCATGGGGATTTTGGGGAAATGAGGGCCGGTTCCTTGAACCGGCCAACCGGCGACTTGCCGGCTATTTCCCCCCTTTCATATGCACCCATGGGGATTTTTGGGAAACGGGGGCCGGTTCCTTGAACTGGCCATCCGATGGCTTGCCAGCTATTTCCCCCTTTCTTTTGCACCCTTGGGGGGGTTTTTGGGAAGTGGCGGCCGGTTCCTTGAACTGGCCTGCCGGCGCCTACCCAGCTGCTTCCCCCATCCCTTTGCACCCGTGGGGGTTTTGGGGAAGCGGCGGCCGGCTCCTTGAACCGGCCTACCGGTGGCTAGCCGGCTGCTTCCCCCATCCCTTTGTACCCATGGGGGGTTTTGGGGAAGGGCTTATGTTTCTCAAAAAAAAAATGAAACCGTCGGATTGTACGTTTCATACACCCGGACAGCCACCACTGGCATCCTTGCCGGCGGCATCATCCCGGGAATCTTTCCGGGGCATCGAGAGGGTAGACTTACTCCTCCCAGGAAAGAAACGGGCACCGTCGGGTTGTACGTGTTTGTACACCCGAACGGCCACCACCGGCTTCCTTGCCGGTGGCGTCATCCTGGAAATCTTTCCAGGACCCTGAGAAAGACATGTGGGGATCGGATAAAAATTTGTAAAGCTTTTGGGAAACTTTTGAGTTTTCACGTAAAAAGACCCGACAGAAGGGTCGCGCGTAAACTGAGCACGACCGGGCTGGGTGGATTAACCCGGCCGGGATGGCAACCCCCGGTACCTTCGGACGTGTTTCCGAAGGAATGATACCCGGGTCTGTCCCCCGGCCGTCCCTGTGCACAGGGAAGGTGTTATGCGATCGGGGCTTGACAAAACGTAGTAAAACGCATACGTAAAACGGCGAGGGCGGAAGGGCTTACTTGTAGGTGGGTGTCATTGATGGGGATCGGAAGTCCTCGCTCCGGAACGGCGAAAAGGCATCGGGGCCCTGAGTTGCTTTCCTCCTTCGGAACCGGTGGATGGTCGTTTCTCCCGAGGGTGTCAGCCTTCTTCCCAGGAAATCCCGTCCTTCGAAAACCCTTCGTACCTCCTTCTTCCAGCCCCCTCTCTCTGGAAATTCAAGCCTCTCTCTCTGGAAGATCTAGCCTCTCTCTTGGAAAATCTAGCCTGCTCTCTTCCAGAATTTTCAGTCTGCTCCATGGTGTAGGGGGGCCGCCCTTTTTATAAGGGGTTGCCTTCCTTCTTTGGGGGCACTCGAAGATGGAAGGCGGTGTGATTCCGGCTTGATTACGCGGTCCACGTAATTAGTGAATTTGTGAGATTTACGTGGTAAATCTCGTCGTATTTTCCTGATTGATTTGGCTTGGCTTCTTGGGTAGCCAACCGGCAGCCGCTACGTGGTAGGTAGAAGCTGGCTGGTTCCTCGATCATTCACACGAAGATGTGGTTTTTTGGGGTTCGGGTGCCGCTTCCTTGAAGCGGCTTGCCAGCAGCAAGCCGGCTCCACCCCCCTAATTTTTTTCCAAATGTGGATTTTTGGGGTCCGGGTGTCGCTTCCTTGAAGCGGCTTTGCCGGTGGCAAGCTGGCTCCACCCCCCTAACTTTTTACCAAATGTGGGTTTTTGGGGTCCAGGTGCTGCTTCCTTGAAGCGGCAAGCCGGCTCCACCCCCCCCTTTAAGCATGGGGTCAACAGTAGATTTGAGTGTAGTTGTAAAAATATAAAGTAAAATAAAGAAAATAAAAATGGAAAGAACACCTAATGCTTCACTGTAATTTCTCCTTTCGAAACTTGCTTAGGCTGGGAACTTCTCTTTGTCTTTACTTCCGGTCCATTAGGTCGTCAATCTGGCAAGCCTTCCTTTTGAACTTGCAGTTAGATTTTGGGGCGTCAATCCGCAATTACACCAAGGAACAGATGAGGAAGCAGCTGGCGCCAAGAGTCTCTCCTTCAAGGATACACTCAAGTTAAGAAAAGAACAGCAAATATACTACGCGAATGGTTGGAGAAGAGGAGGTCGTCAATCTCCTCTCGAAAGAGATGAGTGAGTGAAGGATGGAAGATGGAGAAGATGGAAAATGCTCAATAAATGGTGGATGAAGGAAGAAGAGAGAGGGGGGGCTTTAGTTCCAAGGCTACGGGACTGTTTTATAGATGGGAGGATTGCAGTTTATGAGCTGGCAGTTAACAAGGGCGTGGCACACATCCGAACATGTGAGATCATCCCATGCAATCCACTACTTCAACCTGTCCTTCCATGTTCTTCATGGTTGAGCTACAGCTGAATTAATATTTAATTCTGCTTTGTTACGTAATTCCTGGAGTTACTGGTTGAGCTACAGCTGAATTAATATTTAATTCTGCTTTGTTACGTAATTCCTGGAGTTACTTATTGAATTTCCCTACAAATACTTAAGAAATACCTTTCATGAAATGCATCATATTACAGGAGAAATACCAAAAAATATTGCCAATCGGTCCACATTTGGGGTTCCTCCCAACAAAATAATTTATGCATTATCCTTTTATTAGTACCCTTAAATGTTAAAACTACACTTGAATTAAGTATAACATGTTTTTCCCTATAAGGTTTGGGAGTAACAATTCTATATTTGTAGCAAGATTCTTAATCCCAATATCAGATCTGTTAGAAAAGTATTCACCATAATGCCTGAAAATAATTAATCCACCGCTACATCCTAAAATATTGTGAACTCCTTCTAGTGATGTAGGTGGAATTCCTACCTTAGAATCAATTCCATGATACATATATTTTCCTAGAAGTGCATCATACCAAATCACTCCACTAACTATATTTCTCATTTTGTATGCTTGGCGTAATCAAAAGTAATACTCTGAAATAAATGCCCATACACTCTTCTCACACAACTTAATTTGCACAACTCTCTCACTAGCAAATGACTTAAAACCTTGCGCAAGACATCTATGGGAATCTCCATTGCTCACTAAAGTTCATTTGGCACAAAATAGTACATTTAGTTAGAAAGAAAATCAACTCAATGTATCTAATATTCATGAAATAAATGTACAATATACGAGTATTAATATGATTAAAAGGACTGCACAATAATTTCCCAAAAATGTTGACAACTATAGCTTAGTTTGAGGGTAACGGTGTTTACCCTCGAAGTACCTAGTGGGTAAACTTGTAATCTATTAATTAATTTCAAATCTCATCATCTGACTGTCTGATTACCCGATTAACCTTATAAAAACCAGTAATGCCCCTTCGTGGATTAGCCCTTATTCCATGACCTACATTCACAATACTCACTGTACAAGGACAGGTTGTGATAGGTCCCGGCCGATGGGAGGTCCAAGTCTGAGAAGTACACAAAGGACAGGATTGTCACTGTGGCCACCATTCCTTCTATGGCCCCGGGAGTGAGGCCTTGGTTCACTTTTGCCACCTGCAGTGCCTTGAGAAGGGTTTCTTGATGCTCGGTGGAGGACCAGAGTAGATCCCATAGTGAGATGTCTGCCCATATCCCCTACAGCTGGATTGATAAGTCCGGGGGTGGTAGTGAGTGGGCAGCCGATGTTGATGAGGCAGCCGCCAGTGGAATGAGCGAACGTCTGCCGGTCGATGGCTGGTCTGGCACTCCTGGGATGGAGATCCCCCTAGGGCGCGGATTTGGTTGATATACCTGGCCAGACCTGGTTATAGTCGTGCATGCCAGTGGCTGTTGCTGGAATGAGGGGAGAGCTAGAGAGACGACTACCTCCTTGCCCTTACGCTACTCTAGGGAGGATGCGGCTGGCGTAGTCAGAGGCGTG
Source organism: Amphibolis antarctica (assembly GCA_024699675.1). NCBI lineage: Eukaryota > Viridiplantae > Streptophyta > Magnoliopsida > Alismatales > Cymodoceaceae > Amphibolis > Amphibolis antarctica. The sequence goes on along the minus strand of JAMKPZ010000933.1, from coordinate 13,384 downwards.
AACTGCTGCCTCGTCAAATGTGGTTGGAGTGGTGCCTGGGTCGCAATTCTTGAAGTGACTATGCTGGCCAGAGTGCTGGCCGCGGGAATGGGAGTTGCCGCAGAGACCTTGGGGACTGGAGGCACCATAGGGATGGCCACTCTGATCAGGGCAGCAGGAGAGTAGAGGATTACCTTAGGTCAGGTTGGGATGGCTATCCTGATGCTTGATGCTCCTGACGAGGTAAGCATAGGCACTACCCGAACAAAGGGTTTTTTAGAAGACAGTGGTGGCCCTTGTTGCGGTGTACGTCGTGGAGAATGCTTCCTCCATCGGTGGTTGTGAACAGTGAGGATGGAGGGCTGCAGTTGCTAGTAATATGGCTGAAGCTCCTCTAGCATCGGTGGGGTGTGGATCAGATGGATGAGGTCAACCGTGTTCAACCAGGTCATTCTGGCTTCCAGCGGTAGTGTCGAAGGGAGGGATCTCCTTATCCCTTGTCCGCATCTAGTTGGATAGGCGAACACCGGCTGCATATGTCAGAACCCTTCAAGCGAATGTCATCTTCGGGCACCCGGTAAGATAGTGTTTACCTAGGAGTTTCCCATATGATTCAGGAAAGTCTGCTGGCTCAGCTCGGGAGATATGGGAAGCTGTTGAAGCTCGATGGTTCCTGAGTCGATGAGACGCTGGATAGCTTGTCTCAGCGTCCAGCAGTGGTCGGTTGTGTGGCTAGTAGATCTGTGATACTCATAGTACTACTGCAAGTTACACCAGTAGGGAAGAATAGTTGGGGGTGGTTTGACAGGAGGGAATGTGAGTAGTGTCTATGCCCTGTGGAACACCTAGCTTAGTGGTTCTGAGAGTGGCGTGTACTCTGTTACGCATGGCTACTGCAACTATGGGGGCGGCTGGCGTGGCTGCCGCGGTTGCTGTTGGATGGGGCGCTGTTGGTTAGCACCCGTTTGAACCCCATTTTGCCCATGGTTCCTTTGCCGAGAGGATCCTGGGGCCGCTGCCTGCCATTGCCGTGGCACTGGTGGCTCTCCTCATGTTGCAGTGCCACCATGTCTCCACAGAAAGCCCGGAGGTGTGTGCGAGGGTCCCCGGGCCCATTGTATTTAACCAGTTCGGGCATCTTGAAATCGGGAGGGAGCGTCGCTTCGGGATAAAACAGAGGTTTTGGAAGGCACAGGAAGGTTCTGGTGGGCCGGACTTCATGCTCTAGAAGGACGCCTCTAGTTCGGCTATCCTCTGCAGTAGTTGCCCTTGCAGGTCGGGCACCGGGGCGGCAGCGGTGGCAGCTGCTGGCTGGATTGGTGGCGGGCCGAATGGGTCGGTGACGGGAGTGGTGACGACATCGTATTCTTCCAAGTGTGGCCTCTCTAGGACACAGATGGTTGGCCTGGCGGGGATTACTGAACCAATCCCTTGCTGTTGAGAGCGCGCCAATGAGTGAGGCAGGAGGGTTTGCTCGAAGTGTCCCAGTCAGGGTGGGAGGAAGGTGTCGGCCGCTCCAATGCCCTCAGTGTTCAAGGGTGGTTGGTAGGATTGGCCGGTTCTACAGGGATACCAAAGAAGGGTGATACGATTCAATGCATTTGAAAGCGGCTTCGCTTAACAAATGCGACAAATAGACTAGAAATCTTAACGAAAAAAAAAAAAGACTGACTATAAAAGAGTCGTACGAGCGAGATTTTGAGTCACTTAATCTGTAAAATGTAGCGAGTCTCCCCAGCGGAGTCACCAAAAATCTGTACCCTCTCTTTCATCCGGCTGTCACCTGGAAGCCCATAGGTTTCCACCGGCCCCACCGGTGGATGGACCGGGGTATAGAGAATTGAAAGGTGTTTGTGAGAGCGCATCACCACGTGGGGTGGATGGCTCGTTGAACGGAGTCGCCACCTTATTTTTGAGTAGAAAACAAGGAAAATCGGATGGGAATGTTTCCTTCCACCATCGAAACGATAAAATTGTGGGAATCACGTGAAATTGCATAACATGAGAGAACTCGATACGGGGCTCAGGGTACTGTTTGGGAAGGTGTTAGGCAACCCCAAACAGCCCGGGCAATCCCAGCCTCTCTCCGGCTCTAAAATGGAAAACTACGATAGTCAATCTGGCCATACGTGACCTTATCCTGAAAAACTTTTCGGGGCCGCCGGGCAGCCGGTTGGATATACCAGCTGTCGCGTCTTATCCACATAACAGAGATGAGAACTTGCATTATTACTTGGCCGAGGCTAGCAAGGATGCATGCCGGGGACGACATCCCGAAAATCTTTCCGGGGCATCGGGAATGTAGACTTACATTTCTCGAAGATCAGGGACCGGCTACCAGTTTTTATATCGATTTGCCGGAGGCAGGCTGACTGATTCCCCGAACCATCTGCACAACGATGGGTTTTCAGGGAACTGGTGGCTGGTTGTTTGCACCGGCTTGCCGCTGGCAAGCCAGTTGGTTCCCCGAACTATCTGTGTATAGATGGGTTTTCGAGGAACTGGTGGCCGGTTGTTTGCACCGGCTTGCCAGCAACAAGCCGATTGGTTCCCCAAACTGTCTATGTAAAGATGGGCTTTCGGGGAATCGGTGGCCGGTTGTTTGTACCAGCTTGCCGGCGGCAAGCCGGTTGGTTCCCCAAACTGTCTGCGTAAAGATGGGTTTTCGGGGAATCGGTGGCCGGTTGTTTGTATAGGCTTACCGGTGGCAAGCCGATTGGTTCCCCAAACCATCTGCGCAAATGTGGGTTTTAGTGGAGCTGGCAAGGATGCATGCCAGTGGCGTCATCCCGGAAACCTTTTCGAGGCGTCGGGACGGTAAACTTACACCTCCTGAGAAAATGGGAACCGTCGGGTTTTATGTGTTTGTACACCCGAACAGCCACTGCCGGCAAGGATGCATGCTGGTGGCATCAACCTAGAAAACTTTCCGGGGCATCGGGAGTGTAGACTTACACCTCCCGAGAAAACGGGAACCGTCGGGTTGTACATGTTCGTACACCCGAACGGCCACCGCCGGTAGGGATGCATGCCAGTGCCATCATCCCGGAAACCTTTCTAGGACATCGGGAGCGTAGACTTATGCCTCCCGGGAAAAACATGTGGAAATCGGATAAAACGCATAAAACCCGCTGAGAAACTCAAAGTTTCCACGTAAAAGGACCTAACGGAAGGGTTGCGACCGAACCGAACTCGACCATGCCGGGTGGATTGACCTGGCCATGAGGGTGGCTGCCGGTACCTTCGGATGTATTTCCAAAGGAATGATAGCTGGGTCCGTCCTCTGACCTTTCCCTTGCATGGGAAAGTTATAGCATGGTCGGGGCTCGAGAAAAACGTCGTTAAAATGTACGTAAAATGACGAGGACGGAAGGGCTTACCTAGAGGGAGTCGTCAGTGGGGATCGGAAGTCCTCACTCCGATGTGGCGAGAGGGCATCAGGGCTCTGAGCAGTTGTCCTCCTACAGAACTTCTAGTCAGCGTCTTCTGCAAGGGGTAAAAAGCGTGCCTAAGCAGCGTCTCCCGTGTCCAAACGAGCATTTTTCAAGAGGGTGGAAGCTTACTAAAGGGGGTGGAAGGCCACTCCTTTTATAAGGGGTCGCCTTCCTTATTTTGGGGGACGCAAAGATGGAAGCTGGCGCGTATCCCGATTTAATTACGTAGTCCGCATGGTTGATTGAATGCGAGATTTAAGTGGTTAAATCCCATCGTATCTTTCTAATTGATTCAGTTTGCCTTTCTGGGTAGCTAATCGACAGCCGCTATGTGGTAGGCGGATACCGGCCGGTTCTACCCGGCCACCCAACGAAGGTGAGCATGTGGGCTTAGTTGGGGGTTTTTGGGAGTCGGTTGCCAGATTTTTCTATCGGTTTGCTGGCTGCCAGATTTTTCTACCGGTTTGCCGACGGCTGGCCAGTTGGTCCCCCGTTCCTTTGGTTCAAATATGGGTCTCAGGGGAGCCAGCTACTGGGTCTGTGTACCGGTTTGCCGGCGGCAGGCCAGCTACTCCCCATTCCTTGGTTCAAATATGGGTTTCAGGGGAGCCGGCTATCGGGTCTTTGTACCGATTTGCCGGTGATAGGTCGGCTGCTCCCCCGTTGTTTGGTTCAAATATGGGTTTCAGGGGAGCCGACTGCCGGGTCTTTATACTAGTTTGCCGGCGACAGGCTGGCTGGTCCCCCGATCCTTCTGACTAAGCAAGGGTTTTAGGGGAGCCGGCTTCTGGGTCCTTGTACCGGTTTGTCGGCGGCAGGCCGGTTGGTCCCCCGACCCTTCTATTCAAGCATGGGGGTCAACACTCTCCCTCCTAGCAAGTGACAGGTGATCACAAGGTGTGCTCCTTTGAAACCCTTCTCTATCTCTCACCAACACATGTGGGTGTTGACTCCCATGCTTAACACCTATCGGGCTATCGGGTAAATCAACCGGCCACCCACTGGCACACCGGTATATCAACTGGCAGCCGGTTCCCCCAAACTCCTCCCCGATGAAGTTCCACTTTGCTGGTGTTGAAGCCCGTGTTTAGCACCTATTGGGTGGCCAGGTAAACCAGTCGGCCACCCACCAGCATGCCAATAAAATACCCCGATGGTCGATTTTGAACTCTTCCACCAACATGTAGGTACACTCGTTAGCACACCTACAGACGTCAGAGGAGAGAAAATGGCCGACCACACGGAACTTCACCTAATACAAGGCATCCAAGGGCGGAAGTACCATTTTCCAGATGGGGGGAGACAAGGTAAATGCCGTGAGGTTATGATGGCTGTAGGCAAAGCTCAGTTCGATTTCTGGGGTAAAGTACATGGCCACCGGGTCATAAGCCGACACACAATCCCAGCTATCCACCATGGCCTACTCACCTGAACCACTGGCTATATTCCTAGCACATGCCGATCTCCCTTACCCGGCAGCCAGCCAACCTGCCATGGCTGCTGGCTAAATGCCTGGATAAATAATTCAAATCTATTATCGGGTAAATCCACCAGATACGGTCAAGATTAGTTCAATCACGATTCCTTCGTCGGGTTTTTTTTATATGGAAACCCATGTTTTCTTATGTGTTTTACAAGCATATCATTGGGTTTTCTCTATCCCTTTTCTTTGAAATGCCTGGCCACCATCAGACATGTCGTCTCCGCTTACAAATGACCATCTCCCCAAAGGTGTTTGCCTCTCCCGTCTTTCGGGACTAGGTGTAGAAATCCCTACACTCGGAAGTGGAGGCGACACACCGAGTGAACATCCGACCCTAGACCCAGATGTCCGGTAGGCAGACAAGCAAACCCACCAGACCTTTGGCTGAAAAGCCAAAGGTCCATAGCAGTGGCTACCATGTCTATATTCATGTTTTTACCTATTTCTCGCTTATCTCACTGGGAGAGGCAAAGCTGCTCTCCCGATGCCCCGGAAAGGCTTCCGGGAAGAGGCCGTCGACATGCATCCTTACTGATGCCGACCATCTAAGTATATGAGTATGTACACCCCGACAATTCCCCTTTACTGGGAGGAGCAAAGCTACTCTCCCGATGCCCCAGAAAGGCTTCCGGGAGGAGGCCATTGGCATGCATCGTTGCCGACGCCGGCCATCCGAGTGTATGAGTATGTACACCCCGACAGTTCCCCTTTACCAGGAGAGGCAAAGCTACCCTCCCAATGCCCCAGAAAGGCTTCTAGGATGAGGCCATCAGCATGTATCCTTGCCGACGCTGGTCGTCTAAGTGTATGAGTATGTACACCCCGATGGTTCCCCTTTATCGGGAGAAGCAAAGCTATCCTCCCGATGCCCTAAAAAGGCTTCTAGGATGAGGTCATCAGCATGAGTCCTTGCCGACCCTGTCCAAACTGGGTACACAAACTCTTGTCTCTAGTAGGAGAGGCAGAATGTCAGGCAGAGTAAGGGGACCCGGTAGTCCGACGTTCTAGCTGGCTATCTCACCAGACCTTCGGCTCTTCAACCAACAGTCCATAATGGTGACCACCACGCATTGGTTGGTTTCACTTGCTTTACCAGAAGGAATAAGACTATTCCAACCAATGCCCTGGAAAGTCTTTGAGGATGAGGCCGTGTTTGGCCAGGTTGATTATCGTCATTTTTCATTTTTAGAGTTAGAGAGAGGCTAGAATTACCTAAGCTGTTTGGGGGTGCCTAACACCTTCCCCAATAGTACCTTGAGTCCCATATCCAGTTCTCTCATTTTTTTCATAGTTTTACACAATTTTATACCATTTCTGTGGTTTTTACCATTTTGATGGTAGAAGAATACTTCCCCATCCGATTTTCCTTGATTTCTACGCAAAAATAAGGTGGTGACTCCGTTTAACGAGCCATCTGCCCCATGTGGTGATGCGCTCCCTCAATCACCTTTCAATTCTCTGTACCTCGACCCATCTTCCAGTAGAGCCTGCGAAACCCCATGGGCTTTCGGGTGATAGCCGAATGAAAGAGAGGGTACAGATTTTTGGCAACTCCATTGGGGAGACTCGCTACGTTTAATCAATTAAGCAACTCAGACTCTCACTCATTCAGATCTTTTATAATCAACCTTTTATTTTTCATTGTGCTTTCAAGGGCTTGACAACCCAATGAAGTCGTCACCACAGGGCTTGACAACCCAACAAAGTCATCACTATAGTGCTTGGCATCCCAAACATAAGTGCGCCGATAGCTGCATCCTCAACAACCACCAACTCGGCAACTCGACTAGGTCAGCCGAGGCTTGGCAATCATACCAACTGTCTCGCTCAGCATAGGGTATAGCTGGGAACCATTTGATCGCCGGTACCATCATCCGGTAGCCGTCAACCTATAGCAGGGGTGTCGCATGATGGAGCCGGGATAGCTAGCCTACTCAGTCTAAGTAGCATCCTCTACAAGCAGAACGATGGCCAACATCACGGGGTAGAACTAGGGGTATTCTGCCCCTCGCCCGCCACACTCACCCAGACAGGCAAACATGACCAACCCCTCGCTTCCTCATCCTAGACTCTATCTGGGTTCCGCCTCTTGGAAAGCCAGTCGACGGCTCATCCACCTGGCTCTCAGCCCAAACCTCCAAAAGACCAACACCTCAGGGTAGAACTAGGGGCATTCTACACCTCCCCCCTCTTCATGTGCTCGGCAGCCAGAGTAGCTGGCGAAGCTCAGGGGGCCTCGTGCCTCAAACAGGCATACGTAACAAGCATGTCGGGTACTCAACCAAAACACACTTCGACATCCCCCTCCTGGCAGGTCGGTGATCGACATATCCAACTGGCCCTCCGCTAGCTAACCGAGAGGCCAACCCCCCAACAGGTATGCTCCCTTTCCCCCAACGAATCCCCTCTTAAGACTCACACGTCGCACCATGCACGCACGATAGGTAGGTCCATCATTCCAGTCATCCTGCCGCGTCGGTGCTAGAAAGGAAGAGGGTCGACAAGGCTAGCAAAACTGTCACCCCTGAGAATTGGCATGGGTTCTGGGTCTCAGTCCACTGGAAAGTACTTATGCCCCCCTCAATCTCACCACCGCAAATGTCTGGGTCACCATTTGCTGGAAACAACGCCAGGATGTCGTCAAATGACCCGGCCACCATTCACAACATGTTGCCCCAATGCCTTATAGACTCCACCACCCAACCGACCTTCCACCGACTGCCGCATCATCCTTACCCGGTAGCTGCGTCCACGGCCAGCAGTGGGAACAGTTTGCAGTAGCAGGTGACACATCCAACTCAAGAAGTGCTATCTAGACCTCTAAGATGAACTATCGACCCCAGGAGTGTTACCAAATACAATCAGGTTACTATGGTACAAAACCCGAGCACCCAAATTTTTTAACTCCAATGGCGTCAAGACGAAACAGAGTGAGTAACCCAGGTTAGTACTTATCTCAATATATCAGCCTCAACCCTCAGGTAGTTGAGTGTTTCCTATATTTTCAAAGGCAAAGAAGAAATTCAAATAAAAACTATATTTTCCCAATGTTTTTCTTTACTAGATAACTTAAATAAATTCTCAACAAAGAGCAGTCATTGATCACAAACCTAATTCATGCATATGATTTTTTCCACTTTAGAGAACCTATTTATTTTTCATTAACAAAAAATAGTAAAATCTTATGGATGGCAATTGGAAAGAGAAGACAATGAGATGTGACATATATTATATTGAAACCATGAAGGAAAGAAACATTGAGAAAGAGAAATCTATAGAGAAATTTTCATTAACACATGACCTCTTTATATAGAGCTAGATATTCATTAATTCATGTTTACATTTTTAAATTTGCTTATGACGCAAGAGTGATGATTTTTGGTGCTAATTATGTTCATTTTTATGGTCTCATGTTATGTTGTTTACAATTTATTTGTGGTGATTGAATGTTTTTTTTTTAAGTTGATTTAAGCGTATCCTATAGTGACAAATGATCTAGACTTATAACGATAGATTTTAGGGCTTACTAAAGGCTGATTTTCTAATAGTGAATGTGCTTGGCATATATATTATAGCAACACTATCAATTTACTCTAAAACGTTTGAGAAATTAATTATATAATTTTGTTAAGTGATCTAATTTTTTGATGCCTTGTGAGATCTTGTTAGGGAAATAATCTTTCATACTTGCCCATATGTGGTCTAATTTTTTGACACCTTGTGAGATCTTGGTAGGGAAATAATCTTTCATACTTGCCCATAGTTGGTCTAATTTTTTGATGCCTTGTGAGATCTTGGTAGGGAAATAATCTTTCATACTCACCCATAGGTGGTCTAATTTTGTTTCTCAAATTTCATGTAAATTGTTGTGAAATCAATTAACCTATAAATGAAAAAGAGAGGTGAGATAGAAAATAGTGAATCAATGTTGCAATGAAATTTCTAATTTTTTTGAATGAAAAAGTCACAAGTATCAATTTATGTGAAATATCTCTTCATGCATATTAAATACATAAACTAAACTATGTTCTTCTTGGTCGGTGCAATAAAGAAGTCCACATGAAAACTCTCTTATACTAAAAAGATCCCAACTATTTAATATAACACAACACTAAACAAAATACAAATAGCCATAAATAGATATGAGAACTCTAGTAGATTGATAATTGACTATAAAAGTTAATGTTGGGTAGTTGATTCTCATTAGGTCCCATGCCCATGACACAACAAGTCAACCAAGTCACATGTATTATCCACGTGGTGGAGGCTATGGATTGTACTATACTTGAAATGACTATAAGGTGTTATTGACTATGATTGATAAGAAGGTGTATGTTGAAGACATGTTTTTCTCTTTGTATGTTCTATTATTTATTTTCTACTTTACCATTTGATGTTTTTGTTCTACGTTTTTTGGTTTTTTTGTTGTTACATGTACCTAGATTTCAAATCCTTTGGTTACTCAGATCCGACACCCTTTGTATATAAGTTTTCATTCTTATGTGAACTGCCTTTGTCCAATGAATAAGATTTAAGAGGTGTTTTTCGCATCCATCCTTCTTCCTAATTCCTCCATTGTTACTATGCCCTAGCTTTTGATATCATCTAGATTTTCTACTATTCTATTCATGTTCTTGTGGATTCAAATTTTTACATGGTATTAGAGCAATTTGGTTGATTTGTTTTGTCAATCTTTGCTTCTATGGTACATTCGTTCCAGATTCGCTCTCTTTTTTGTCAAATCTTCTTGTGCTTCCTATAGATCTATCTTTCCACTACATATTTTCCTTCATCACTATGATTCTTGCTATCTTGATGAGAAAGTTGGTTGTAGATCTACGAGTTTATGTGAGATAGGAATCATATTTTACACATACATGATATTTTGAAAGATCCTTTTATATTTACTATGTTGACTGCTAGATTAGTGATATATTTTTCATGTTACATGAAGATTCTTGACACATAGCATGATTGTCTGATTACTCTTGCTATTTGTTCCTTTGGCATCTAGTGTGTTTTTCTTGCTTGTTTTGCTTATTAGTTCTCTATCTTAGTTAGTTAGTATGGAGAATGAAGACAATGATAATAGTGAATTGTCTCATGAGGGATTAGAATTTGACCCCTTCACATTAAGTAGTTCAAATAACCTAGGATTTGCCATTATCTCTAAGATACTAAATGGGGAGAACTATACTACATGGAGCAAGTTAATGAAAATAGATCTCAATTCCAAGAATAAGTTTGGATTTGTTGATGGAGGTGTCCTTTAGCCTTCCATTGAATCTGATCCTAGGAAACACCATAAATGGAATAGATGCAATGATTTGGTGATCTCTTGGATCACTAATTGCCTAGAACGTAAAATAGTAGAGAGTGTTTCATATAAAGATTTAGCTCAAGACATATAGAGAGATCTTCAGGAGAGAATCTCCCAAAATAATGCCAGAAAAATCTTTAATATTTAGAAAAAATCTTTAATATAACTCAAAATAGCATGTCTATGAGTGCTTATTACATAAAACTTAAAATTCTCTAGGATGAACTTGCAACTTTTGATCTCCATCCAAGTTACAAATGTATGGGATCTAATACTCTTTGAGAGAAAGAAGAATATCACAAAGTTATACAATTTCTAATAAGGTTGAATGATACCTACTCTAATTTTAGAGGGCAGATCTTTATGATGAACAATCTACCAAAAGTCAATAGGGTTTATAATTTGGTTCTACAAGAAGAGAAGCAACATGATGTTGCCTGCACACATCATCATAGTTTTGAGAATATTGCAATGGCAGCAAATAAAGGAAGATAGAATTTCAAGATTAATAGTAATGAAAAAAATAAATATAACAGTAAAGGAAACAAAAAAAAATTTTATACTGACTGTTAGAATAATGGTCATACAGATGATAGGTGCTATTGGATGGTAGACTTTCCTCTAGGCCATAGGCTACACAGTTTTCCCTAGGAAGTAACAAAGTTTCAAATAGCAAGCTAATGCAACTTTAGTAGATAAAAAGATGAACAAGGAAATGTAGTCACCTCAAGTTACTCCAAAGCAATACAATTAGATCATGGCTATTCTTAATGAAACACCACCTACTAGTCAGCCAATACTAACTATTACAATAATGGTCATACAAATGATAGGTGCTATTGGGTGGTAGACTTTCCCCCAAGCCATAAGCTACACAAAGTTTTTCCTACGAAGTAACAAAGTTTCAGACAGCAAGCTAATGCAACTTTAGTAGATAAAAAGATTGTTGACCCCCATGCTTAAAAGGGCTGATCAGGTGGCCAACCAGCCTACCGCCGGCATGCCGGTATCCAACCCCGATAGCCAGCTCCCTAGTGACCCATGCTCAAACGGGCTGATCGGGTGGCCAACCGGCTCCCTAGTGACCCATGCTCAAACGGGCTGATCGGGTGGCCAGCTGGCCCGTCCCTGGCATGCCGGTATCCAACCCCAGCAGCCGACTCCCTGGTGACCCATGCTCAAACGGGCTAATCAGGTGGCCAGCTAGCCCACCACCGGCATGTCGGTATCCAACCCCAGCATTCGGCTCCCTATTAACCCATGCTCAAACGAGCCAAATGGGTGGGCAGCCGGTATCCAATCCCGGCATGTCGGTATCCAATCCCGGCATGCCAGTATCCAATCCCAGCATGCCGGTATCCAATCCCGGCAGTCAGCTCCCCAGATTGCCCCAGCTAAGTGGACATGCTCCACCCTTATGGGGTGGCCGGGTAAGGCCAACCGGCCGACTACCGGCACACCGGTAAAATACCTCAATGGCTGACCTCTAACTCTCCCACCAACATGTAGGTACGTCCATCAACACACCCAATCTGACCTCCAGGACAAGCACATGGCAGCTGGACTCCTAGCCGGTGCAAAGCTCTGGCTATCCACTACAGCCTATTCCCCTGAGTCACCAGGTAAAAATTCCTAGCAGACCCCGACCCCATCCAACTGGCATCCGCCTATTACATGGCGACTGTCGGTTAGTTACCTCAAAAGGCAAGTCGAATCGATTAGAAAGATACGACGAAATTTAATCACTTAAATCTTGCAATCAATCAATCACGCCGACCGCGTGATTGAACCGAGACATACGCCAGGTTCCATACTTGGATCCCCCCAAAGAAGGAAGGTAATCCCTTATAAAAAGGGGACCTTCCACCCCATTCAGGCTGGCTGCCACCCCTTCTAAAAGACGCTGGTTTCGGATGCTGAAGGTTCTGAAGGAGAAGAGCTGCTCAGAGCCCCAACGCCCTCTCGCCAAACTAGAGCGAGGACTTCTGATCACCACCGATGACTCCCTGCAGGTAAGCCCCTCCTTCCTCGTCATTTTACGTACAATTTAGCAATGTTTTTCTTGAGCCCGAACCATGCTAGACCTTCCCCACGCAAGGGAAAGTTCAAAGGACATGCCCAGGTGTCATTCCTTCGGAAATGCTTCCGAAGGTACCGGCAACCTCCCTCTCCGTCGGGTTAATCCACCTAGTACAGTCGAGTTCGGTTCGATCGTGACCCCTCTATCGGGCCCTTTTAAGTGGAAACTCACAATTTCCCCACATGTTTTATGTGTTTTATCTGTTTCCTACATATCTCGCTGAGAGGATGTTGACCCCATGCTTAAAGGGGGGTGGAGCCAGCTTGCCGCTGGCAAGCCGCTTCAAGGAAGCGACATTCGGACCCCAAAAACCCACATTTGGTAAAAAGTTAGGGGGATGGAGCCGGCCTGCCACCAGCAAGCCGCTTCAAGGAAGCGGCACCCGAACCCCCAAAAACCCACATTTGGTAAAAAGTTAGGGGGATGGAGCCGGCTTGCCGCCAGCAAGCCGCTTCAAGTAAGCGGCACCCGGACCCCCAAAAACCCACATTTGGTAAAAAGTTATGGGGATGGAGCCGGCTTGCCGCTAGCAAGCCGCTTCAAGGAAGTAGAACCCGGACCCCCAAAAACCAACATTTGGTAAAAAGTTAGGGGGATGGAGCCGGCAAGCCGCTTCAACGAAGCGGCACTCGGACCCCCAAAAACCCACATTTGGTAAAAAGTTATGGGGATGGAGCCAGCTTGCCGCTGGCAAGCCGCTTCAAGGAAGCAGCACCCAGACCCCCAAAAACCAACATTTGGTAAAAAGTTAGGGGGTGGAGCCGGCTTGCCGCCGGCAAGCCGCTTCAAGGAAGCGGCACCCGGACCCCCAAAAAACCCACATTTGGTAAAAACTTAGGGCGATGGAGCCAGCTTGCCGCCGGCAAGCCGCTTCAAGGAAGCGACACCCGGACACCCAAAAACCCACATTTGGTAAAAAGTTAGGGCGATGGAGCCGGCTTGCTGCCGGCAAGCCGCTTCAAGGAAGCGGCACCCGGACCCCAAAAACCCACATTTGGTAAAAAGTTAGGGGGATGGAGCCGGCTTGCCGCCAGCAAGCCGCTTCAAGGAAGCGGCACCCGAACCCCCAAAAACCCACATTTGGTAAA